>JAXBDA010007080.1:0-18724 GCA_036023075.1 Gaultheria prostrata
CAATTTGTTGAGTATTTGTGCACCGGTTTTCAAATACCCGTTCATATAATGGTTTTCAATGTTGTGCTTGGAGTTCTGAGATGGATTATGCTCGTGAGACGGATCGTGCCGCGATTGTGAGACGGTCTGGGCCGTGGGATAATCCATGCCTTTTAACAATCACAAAATTCTCTTGATGATTATTGTTAGGGTTTGCAAGCCCTAGCGATAATCCCTTGCGATTCGAATATTAATCCCATCTATCCAATAGTCGGTTATGCGGTTAGGGTGAATTCTAAACCCTAGATCTTTTTTCCAGTCAGTTTCTCCTTTTAATTATTGCGCACTTTAGTTTAATAATTCCACAAACAATCAAACCTCTTTTTACTGAATTATATTAAAAATTACTTGAAATTAACGCAACTCAGCCAATTTGTCTCCGTGGATCGACACTCGGACTTAACCGCTATTCTTCGGGATATTAGTTAATTCCCTGTTTTATAAATTATATTTTTGGTACGAAAATGACCTACCACTTTTCAATTTAATTCACCCATCAAATAACCATGTGACATGGAGTAAAACATATTTGGAAAAACAAAAAATGAAAAATAACAAAGCTTAATATCATACCTCCATATCGTTTGTTCGCATAATCTTCATAATAATAGGGGATTTTTTTATAACTATCCATTAGCGAAGACCCAATTAAAATCGAACAAAGCTTAATAGCACCTAAAAGTGTTGGCCAACCCTTTCGCGTTGCCTTCCCCTTCTTTCTCTAGGCCTATATATATATACACACGGATGCAAGGTTCTTTACACGTACGGAACTAAATTACATGTATTCATAAGTTAAATAATAAAATAAAATCCTTATATATTACTGACACATTTTTAGTGGACATCTTTTGATAATTTTTACAAACAAAAAATCTAAAACATGGTAGAAATAATAGAATAATTTGGAGGTGCAGCTTGTACTTGGGACCGCCCCTCACCTCAATACTTTTTTTTCCCTTGATAACTCGAGTGTTCAGGCTAATTTAGATAGATTTCGACAAACTGCATGTCCCTCATGTAAATACTTTTTTTTTTTTTTGATAATTTAAGTGTTTGAGCCAATTTAGATAGATTTCGACCAACCGACCACTCATTATTTCTTATTTCTTAGCAGAGTCGCAATTAAAATAAAAAAAAAAGCCCAGTATTGACCCAAAAAGTTGATACATATCAACTAAAATTGGTCGGCCAAACATTTCGGGTTGCCTTCCTGTTGTTCGAGCCAATTTGTATTCGTCTCCTACCGTGGGATTCGAGTCAAATTTCTTCGCCTGAATTTCGAATGAGGACTTTTTCCTGTTGTTAGAACATTCAAAATTTCATAGTCTGGGTTTTCACATTCCAATCCTAAAGAACAATCGAAGGAGAAACATTCGCCTTTCTATTCGTGTTTGTTCCAGTAAGTTGCCCAACTTCTATTTCTATTTCTTTTGTGCTTCTGATATTTTGATTGGTTTTGGGTTTTCGTGATTCTGCTGTTATTCAAATACCCATTGAATTTGTCATTGGACTGCGTTTCCGTTTCGTTGATTTGCAAATCCCATTTGCATGAACCCCATTTGCAGACCAAGTGTTTGTAATTTATCTCCGTGCATTTTTACATCGTGAAAATTTATCTGTTCAGATGTTTATTTAGCTACAACTGAACGTATATGGTGGAGATTTTACCAAATCAAGTTAGCATTTGGTATGTTCGGTTCACATTAGTTGTTTTAGATAAATAAGCTTCTTTATTATTTTTTTAGATAAATAAGCTTCTTTATCTAAGAAGCACGGATGCGGATGCGGATACGAACACGGACACAAAATACGGAAATTCTAAATAAATTGGGACATGCACACGGCTGGAAACATGACAAAATATATGCATATATGTTAGGATGGATATATAGTTGTTATTCATAGGAAAATCCATCCGGAAACAACCAAAACTAATAGTGTCTTTATTTTTCTTATTGTTTCCTTCTTAAATATTAGAAGTCAAATGAGGGTTTTAATTAGTCAAACTTAATTTATTCGTAGTTTTTTCTTTATAATTTGGAATATCATTACCCCGAGATAAGCTTTCAATATTATAAATTGACCCTTTTCATTTTTTCATCCGTGTCTCAACTCTTGGGTGTCCCGATGTGTCCTTTCATAAAATTATTCAAATTGATTGGAAAACCCCATGTGGTGTGTCACATAGGTGTCTCTGGAGTGTCTGATACGGATACAACAAGCAGTTAAGAGTTTTGGTGGTTCATAGTTTCTTATCATCTTTATGAGACTTTTCGGCCTTTGATTTTGGGCTTTCAATGGAAAATTAATCTAGGCTTGTAGTTCTCCGAATTGTTGTAATTTTTATTACCTACACTTTGATTTCAGACTTTCAATGGAAAATTAACTCTAGGCTTCTATTTCTCCGATTTGCTGTAGTTTTATTACCAAGAGTTTGAATAGTTTTAGGAATTGAGATGAATGAAAGCTATTCTTTGTCGGAGTAAACCCCCTATGAGCACTGCATTGCATGCTGTGGATGGGGACAAATATGGAGTGCAACGGTGGCACGACAAATGGTTAAAAAATGTTTATTCCATTGCGTTGGCATGCATGTACTTAGAGGACTGGTATTTACATATGTATAGGCGTATAGCTAATTAGCATGCCGCATGGTTGTCGGTCTGGCTATTGTGGTATCTGTGGAAGTCCTTGTATTCATGATACCTCAAGTCTTGAGGCAGAAAGACATGACTAGATTGCCAAGATGTAGATGAAGTGTCAACATTGGGTAATGATTTGGTAAGCATCTGTTGCGAGAATACAGCGTCAAATTTGAATACTTGTCTTGCAATGCTCTCATATTATAGGAGAGTGTTTCTGTATTTCTTATTGGTTGCAAGAGAAGGAAATATATTCTTTGTAGTCAAAGGGATCCTTCGCCTCTATGTTTTGTCACCCTCTGACAAATGCTGGTTGCAGCTGGTCTGTCTAATGGATAAATGTCAATATGGCATCAACTACCTAAGAGAAATTTAAATTCTGTCATTTCTACACTTGCGACAAAACTCTGTCTTTTTCATTATTCTATGGAACATACGGAACATTGTTTTCCTGCAAAAACCATGGTGATGAATGATGATAGCTTAAAAGACACTGTTGTATGCAGCCTTTTTCGATGCTGGGGACATGAAACACAAAGCAGAAGGCACCCTAAACCATTTTGAAGAAGGCTAAACTAGAAAATCATAATTAAAATGATTTTTGTGTTTCTACAATAAGAATGGGCGGTTTTCTTCTTGTGTTGATTTTTCTAGATAGGAATATGGGGTTTTCTTCTTGTAATTAAAACTACCCTGTTTAGGAGTACAAACTGTTCCAATTATCATAGATCTTTGTCAATAATTTTCCTCAAAAAGTAACTTTGTTTGCATGGACAGCTGTTCTACTAGTTCTGAAGTAGAAGAATTCAACAAAATTAAACATCTTACTGAGGTTGAACTGAACTTCTGTATTCCACAGGATGCAGATATTGGTGACTACTGATGCTACTACTCTGGGTTACTGGTTAAACTGGAGGGTGCTGATCTGTGGAATATGGGTCTTGGCACCCATGTTGATTGCATCCTATATTATATGCAAACATGAACGTTCAGACCATTCCAATTCCGAGGAAATAATAACTCACCAAGATAAATCTGGGGTTTCGTATGATGATGATGCTTGGAGGCCATGCCTGAAAGAAATTCACCCCTTCTGGTTGTTGGCTTTCCGACTTATAGCATTCTTACTGCTTTTAGGGACTCTTATTTTGGATCTTGTAGTTCATGGAGGTGACATATTGTACTATTATACTCAGTAAGTAATATGTTTACTTTGGGCTCCTCGGATGTTATGCAATAATGGTCTAACTTAAGTTTACTTTGGGCTCTTCAGATGTTATGCACTAATGGTCTAACTTAAGTCTTTATCATGCTGAATATAATCTGACAGCATTTACTAGTTCACCGATAATAATGAAAACTACTCCCACTTTGGTTCACATGAATGGGTTCTGAAGGGGTAAATTGGGTATATACCTTATGTTTGGCACCAATACAGTAAAAGGAGTTAACCTTGTCGTTGTTCAATTACTAATTAAATAGGGACATTATGAAGCATGTCAAAATTTGGAATATCCTTTAGAGTATGGCATGTATAAGTTATATAAGCAGACTTTCCAGGTAAAGGGTTCCAAAACTTATTCAAATCCCCAAAGGATTTGGATTGCTATACAAATGTGAATTTATTTATTTCGTATTGTTGAGTCACCTATTGTTCCAAAACCTTAACCTATTAGGAAATGGGCCAACAAGGTATATTAAACTAACACTGAACCTTCTCTTGCACGTAGAGAGGATAATACACTGAACCTTCTGGTGTGGCCACACATGCCATATAAATAGTTAGGTGATTGGGTGCTTGAGAGTCTTCTCACACATTTTTTGATGGTCTTATATTACTTAAATGGGTGCATCCCTACAGAACCGTATCTGGCTTGTTTTGGATTCATGTACATATACTGCCATTCTATCTGGGTTCCATGTGGTTTCATGATTTTGGGGTCCTCTTTTGGCTTCATTTTTTGACACATTTTGGTTGTTCAACAGATGGACATATGTTTTGGTCACCATCTATTTTGGGGTACGTCCTCTAATAATTCCATACATCTCCTTAAATATAAAAAATGTTATCTATGCCTTACCTAATGTTTTATGTTTGTAGCTCGGATCACTGCTTTCCATGTACGGATGTTCTCAGCATAACAAGATGTGTGCAGCAGCTAATTTTGCTGGGGTGGGAAAAGATGCAGAGCAAGGATTATATGTGCCTCTCACATACAGCGAAGCTGCATATAAAGAGAGAGGAAAAGAGCTTGAATTTCCAAGTGAAGAATGATAACTTCCCCTCTGTACTTTTCTTATGTCTTGCCTTTCAAGTTATTTTCCAGGTATCTCTCCTCTTTAGGGTATTTGCACTTTGAATGGTTGTGCTCCTGAATTTCAAGGTTTCTACCAGGAGCTCATTCTTTTTGCCTTCTTGTTTCTGCACCACTCCCCCCAGCCCACCCTCTTTTCTCTTTGCATCATTTATCTATTTTACACGCTTTATGATATCTCTCATTTAAGATCTACTATCTGTTTCACCTTAAGACCCATCGACAAAAGTTGGTAGATTTTTTGCTTTGACTAACATTTTTATCGTGATTTATTTTCTTCTTCAATAAATGGTTTTAGCTTTTGTTTGTTTTTTTTTTTTCATTATCCGCAGTGCCAATCAACCAAATTTGAGAAAAGTTCAGAAGAATAAAAACTAAGCGATAAAACTGATTTTGTTGTGAACTATTTACTCTTCCAATTTCGCTTGTCACCTCCTTCCTTTTAGTTTGTACCCCACTTGGTGAAGCTCAAACGAAACAAGTTGTGCCAAATTTTTGACCCAAAACTAATGAAAGTTCAAAATAGAAAAAAACTAATAATAATAATAGGAAAATGCTAAGAAGAAAGTGCATAGATATCCGAGAAAAGTGTGTTAATATTCGTGAAAATATATTGATATCCGTAGAAATATGCATTGATATCCGAACTAGTTTGTCATCTTATACATATTATACTCCACTTATTGGGTGGAGGTTTTTTTTTTTTTTTTTTGATTGGCCACTTATTGGGTGGAGGTTAGCAAGACCCAAAATAATAATGAGCACAAGAGAAAGGACAACAAGAAAAGTTTGGGAAACCTGGGTACCTTATCAAACTTCAGTGGCTGAATAATCTTGTTTGTCAAGAAGGACGATAAACTCTTCAATGGTACTCAACCCTTGTTTACGGGATCTTTTTCAGATATTGTTAGTTTGTTACGTATTAAACATCCTTGAGGTATGATAGTTTAGTGTATCAAAATTTTCACTTTTTGAAATTGTTTCTATTAGACTTGCTTTTGATGTTTACAAACTGCTAGGCATAGCACAATGATATGACATTTTATACATCGGTATGTTTATTATTCCCAGGCAGGTTGCTTCTGTTTTCACTATTTTTCTCGTCTTAAACAGATGTGTGCCGGGGCAGTGATGCTGACTGATTTTGTTTATTGGTCCGTAATATTTCCTTTTCTTACCCTCAAAGATTATGACATGAACTGTGTAAGTATTCAAATACTTTAAGTAAACGTGCCCTTCGATAGTCCATGTATTGCTATTTGTAAAGGATACTTTTATTTGATGATTGTCTTTCCTCTTCGGGCAATATCAGTAACAGTTCAGGTTTATAATCAGTTGAGAAGAATAGTCGAACTCGACTATATTTTTGTTTTCTATTTTTTCTTCAGGCAATAGGTATGTAAGTATTCACATACTTTTAAGTAAGCTGTTTACTTGTTCAATTACTGATGGTAAAATCGTCGACTAATCATGTCAAAAATTGCCAAATCTATTTTCTGGCTTCACTGTTAGCGACCTTATATCTGATAATTCCCATAAAACACTTGCTGCATAGATTACATTCTGCTGTACTTTTGTTCTGCACTTACCAAGTCACGAAGAATAGCTCTAATGGTGAAAACCTCAAAAGAAATTATTTTGATTTTGTGTAGCCACACTTGGTCTCTAACTTGTATCGTGGTACGCGATCTCATGCATCTGTTGTATGTCCCTTCAGGCTTCAAGTATTGATGCATCTGCTCCATTTTTGTAGTTAATCTTTCATGTGCTACAGAACTTCCTTTTCTTTTCTTTTTTTGGTGGTTGATCGTCGTGTTGTTGTGAAGGGCACTTACATTTGTGGCTGTATTCTTGTTTAATAGTATGTCATATTTCTACTAGAGTAATTGGTTTTCCATTGTTAACCAGTTAACAGTAATTACACACTCACTCAATGCCATACTGCTCCTTGGCGATACAGCATTAAATAGCTTGGTAAATTGCTCATTCCTTTTACCATTTTGACGTCTTTTAAAATTCCTTGATTTATTGTTGACGAATCTTCGAAATATTGGTAATCTTGTACCTCTATTTGCAGCGGTTCCCCTGGTTCCGGATGTCTTACTTTATTTTGTGGACTGGGGTATATGTTATTGTACAGTGGATTGTTCACGCATGTATCTCACTTTGGTAATTCTTGCCTCCCTTTTTTCCTTTTGTATTATATCAAAATATTGGTTTCTTGATACATTGATACAGATACTTCTATTTGTTGCAGGTGGCCATACCCATTTCTCGACTTATCTCTACCAAATGCTCCCTTTTGGTTTGTTGTCTTGATCACTCTATCACCATTCAGGCGTAAAAGAGGATTTTTTCTATTATTTGGAAAACAAACTTGTTTTTCTTTTTCTAAACAATGTGCCCTTAGACCTGCTACAGACATGTATGTTTGGGATCTTATTTGGCAATTTCTTATATTCAACATCTCTTTTTTCATAGCTTACAGCATCTTAAATTAGAGTAGCATGCCAAACATGAAACATGTCTTTGACAAAGAGGCAAGTGTTATTGAAATGGTGTAATGCAGTGTGATCTAAACTTGTAAGAGTAATTTTGTTATTTCCATTTAAAATGTCCTCCATTCAACCTTGGCATCCATGCCTAACATTAGCAAAGTAAACTCTTTGTTTGGTTTCAAATTTATTTCTCTGATATTCGTAGAAAATTCAATCGCCTGGATATGAAGTCTTATCAACAAATTGTGATGTTGAAATGCAGGTATTTGTTGGTGTGCTTGATGCATATTCCTTGCTATGGTGTGTTTGCGCTAATAATGGATTTAAAACACTTCGTGTTATCGAGATGGCTCCCTCAATCATACCAAGGAATGAGATAAAAGTGATCCCTAATTGCACGGCCTAAAGTTTTTTATATTTCTTCCAAATTGCTTTGGAATTTCAAAGTTTTCATCCATGTTGCAGCTTCCTGAGGAGTTTCCACTACGATACTACAGAATCACAGGATTTGTTTTTCTCCTTTTCGAGATGGTTCCCTCAATCACACCAAGGAATGAGATAAAAGTGATCCCTAATTGCACGCCCTAAAGTTTTTTTATATTTCCTCCATTACAGTTGCTTACTACTTGTTATGTTTAAGTTGGTTCAAGTGTAAATTTTTTCGTATCGCGATAAGGGCCCGACATCACTTACACTCAACTTTTGTTGTGCCTACATTCCAATGATCTACAGAAATTGAATCATATCTTGAGATTCTCTTGTATTGATATTTCGACACAATATTTCCGTCGTGGATGCACAATAATATTGACACTGGAGATTTTCGTGTCCATGTGAGCTAGAGCCTTGCGAAAAAACAAGCCTGAATTGGTGTTCAAAGTGTAATGGGCTTTAACGGACAAATTGTAACGAGTAAAATGTTTTCAGCGCAACTGAGAACAGCTACAAATATCGACCGAGGAAGTGGGTGGGTGGGTGGTGATGAACGAAAGTCGAACTCAAACAAGAAATTAGAGGCCAAAAAATATACATCGGTCCAATTGCGACTTTTTGTTCAATAAATAGTGCAACAAATGTAGGAGTCAAGTTCACAATGTGCGATTACTCTAGTTGCCGTTAAACCAAACCGAGCCTTATGTCCCAAATCAATTGGGGTTAGCTACATGAATCATTTTCCTCCACTGAATTCTGTCAAGTGCTGCTTGCTCACTTAGCCCTAATAGACTCAAATCCTTGCGCACTACCGCATCTAATGTCAATTAGGGTATTCCCCTCCCCGGAGCGTTGCTACTCAAAGCTATTCTATCTCCTCTCTTAACTACTGAATCCGCTGGTCTCCGATAGAGAAGCCCAAACCATGTAAGCCTATTTTTCCTCAACTTCTCCACCACTCTAGTTGCCGTTAAAAAAAGAAAGAAAAATAAAAAAGTTCACAACCAACAAACAACACAACCTTTCACATACGCACAGTTCCCTAACAGCAACACAATTCCTCGTATAAACATTGGTCCCGTATAACAAATGTGTGCGGGGATCCATGTCTAATCCTTAGGATTGTGTTTCATTTTTAAGTCTCGATTTTTTTATTTTTTTTAAATTTTAAATGATAAACCCCTCGTATAGGCTAAATATTTGAATTCCACTTCTAGAGGAAAATGATAAAAACCCATAGATGAGGGGCTATATGAGAAATTAGCTCGGAAAATATTGCTCCTCCACTCGTGACTTATACGTTGCTCTGGAAGAAGTCGGTTCTGCTCTGGCCATAGCGTTTTAAGACATTGGAACTGCCAGTTCATACCCGCATTAACTGATTCCAGAAATGGTAGATATACCGGCAGTTAATGCTAGACATATCACATTAACTGATCCCTCCAAAATTATTTGAAGTGCACGTAATTATTCGAAGTACACATAAGTTGGCCCGGATAGTATAAAAAATCACAATATAGGTTACACAATCCTCTCATAAAACTATCCTCTCCCACCCTCAATCCGAGCCATGTTGTACGCTTGTGCTATCCATCCTCGCTCTGGCTCGCGTTTCTTATAATGGTGTGAGAGAGCTTTTGAAAGGCTTTCACACTTGCGCTCCTGCACTCGGTTCATGCGCATTACGTGACTTAGATGTATATAGTTTGTATTTACATCAACCATTCAGGGAGAGGTGTCGTTCAGTCCTCGGTCTACGATTGAGGATTTACGCAGTAATGGCAGTGTTCGCTTGTAGCGCTTCCATTACTCTCTCTCGTCCTCCTCAGATCACTCACAAGCGTTTCTTTCATGCCCCAATCCATCTATCTTCCTCAAAAGAGGTATATTTTTTATTTTCTATTTTTGTCATTCGTCGTTCCTAATCTATTATATGGGGAGGGATCCGGGATGGAATGTGAGGCATCCAAGAGCTCTACCTTATGAGCTAGCCACCACTTGCTCAAAAGAGGTACTTGAGCAAGTATTGTTATGTTTAAATTACAATCTGTTTGGTTTCTGAGAGAATGTAGGAACGCTAGAACTTGTTATACTGAAAGCAGATGCATGAATCTTTAGGGGTGATAAACGAATTGAACGAGCAGAAGAGTTGATTCCTCGAGTTTTTGTTAGAAAACTTAACAAGCTTTAGAATATGCTCAAGCTTGGTTTTAGGAGGAAGGCCGATCTCGAGTAACTTGAAGTTTTAAGCATCATAAGTCGAACAAGCCAAGAAGGCTAGTTCAAGTTCAGTTTGAAAGCTTAACGAGTTTTAAAAGAATTATCAAGCTTCGCTTGTTGATGTAACAAATTAATCTCAAACAAGCTTTTAACAAACGAACACGAGCTAGAACTTGAGCGGTTTGGTTTGTTTATCAGCCCTTGCCCCTATGTACAAGGGCGGCCCTAGGGGGTGCATGTGGGGGACCTGGCCCCAGGCACACCTCCCAATTACCCTATTATTTCTATCATATTTTCGGTTTTGCTTGTAAAAAATTAGGAAGAAAGGTCTCCTCGAAATTGTGTTTTGAGTATATAAGGATGATATTTTGTTGTTAATTAATGAATACATGTGATTTGGTTCCCGCAAAAAGAATCATGTGTCCACCACTGCCTATGTATTGTTAGTTGCTTGTGGCCCTGTGCATGTATGTGTTCTCTTTCTTTTCTTCTTTCTCATTTCCGTTTTCCATCTTGTGTCTCCACAGGAAACACTGAGAGCAGAAAATGGTATGTTAAAAGCTACGACAACTGAATTGCCAAGAGCTCGCGCTCGACTTGACCTGCCTTTATCTTCTTCAAAAGAGGTACTCCGTTGCTCCACAACGAGTGTTTAAATTAGCAACCTGTATGGTTGCTGAGAATAGTAGTGATGTACAGAAATTGAAAATAAGCATGTGGATTTGCGTATTTTGGTGTTGATAATTGTTTCCTTTTTACTTGTTTAATATGTTTGTGCAGTTGATTGAGTGTTTGTTAAATAACGAGGACTTGACCGAAGAGGAGGCTGAAGCTTCTCTGAACTTCCTGCTGAGTGATGGCAGTGAAACGTTAATAAGTGCTTTTCTGATTCTCCTAAGAGCCAAAGGAGAAACTTACGAAGAAGTATGTACGCATACACATGTACATAAGCATTCACATTCACACCCATGAAAAATGCATGCCAAGCAGGTTTTGTTTTTTGGTGCTAGGCGTTGTTGCTGTTGTTCTTCCAATGCTCGGCTCTTGGGTCTTCGGGTCCTTCGGTGTTGTAGCGTTTTGAGCTGTTCTTTTTCTTTTTTTGGTATCTTGCCAACGCCTTCTTTGGGTCTCGGGTGCTTTGTTGCCCTTGTTCCTTTTGATCTTTGTTTTTTCAGAGATTAATAAAATTTCTTGTGCCCAAAAAAAAAAAAAATTTGTGTCATGGCAAAAAGACATCTTGATGGGTTATGTGGATTAGAGTGATAGGCTCCAAACACAGCCGAGTTTTGTACTTCTAATTCCAATTGCAGTATGCCTATGGAAACTTGTATGCCTACAAGGATAGAGGCATAAGCATCATGTAAGGTTGTTCGCAATTAACTTTCTTGTGATATAGATTGTAGGACTAGCAAGAGCAATGTTCAAATGCTGTAGGAAGGTTGAAGAGATACATAACGCGGTTGACATTGTTGGGACGGGGGGTGATGGGGCCAACACAGTAAATATTTCAACTGGGGCAGCGATTCTTGCTGCAGCTTGCGGTGCAAAAGTTGCAAAGGTATACTTTGTTTTCATCGTGGTGGAGTTCATGTAGTGTGAAACTGCTCAAGTTAGAATTGGCAATGCATCTTTATTGCAGCAAGGAAACCGGTCAAGTTCTTCTGCTTGCGGAAGTGCAGATGTTTTGGAAGCCTTGGGGTTGGTCATTGACTTGGAACCTGAGGTTAGTGCATCAAAACTTGCAGAAGGTTAAGGAGCTTGTTATTCAGAGAAATTTCAGGAGTAGTTTGAATTTTAAATACTTTTTTGATGTTTAGGCTCCGTTTGTTTCAAGGTAAAATATTTTACAGCAAAATATGTTACATGTAAAACGAATTTTGAACTTCTATTTGTTGGTGTTTGGTACGTATTTAAAAATAGTTCTCTGAACATTTGTAAAAAAAATCCTGTATAGCCATGGTCATCGGTTTGGAAGAATGAGATGGGAAATATTACAAATTGGGTTCTGTTGGATGTGGAAATCATGATGATTCCTCGCACATGAGCGAGAGAATCAGAGAAAGGAGGGACAAGGGGAGAGAATAAAAGTTTCACTTCTTGGCAAGTGATCGTTGATTCACAATAGAGGAAGAGAGGATCGTGATCAGTAGTGGTGTAAAATGACTTACTGAGATTTCAACCGTAAGTTATTCTCCGCCGATTTGGTGTTAAACATTTTACATGTAAAAAGTTTTCCCCAACTTGTGGGCTAAACACCAAAAATTAGGAAAATATTTTTGTGGCAAACATTTTCGCCCCAAACAAACAGAGCCTTAGTGTCGAATATTTCATATTTGTAAATTGATGATGGCTAATCAGCTTTATCGTGTTATGGCCAAGTTAGATTTACAGTGCAGTATATAATGATTCCTTTTCTGTCGATCTTTTTATCAGTGGGTGAAGAAGTGTGTGGACGAAGTGGGAATCGGTTTTATGATGTCTCCTAAGTACCATCCAGCAATGAAAATTGTTGCACCTGTGAGGAGAGTGCTAAGAGTGAAGACTGTATTTAATATCTTGGGTCCAATGCTTAATCCAGCTCGGGTACCGTTTGCAGTTGTTGGTGTATACAAGGAAGATATAGTATGTTCTTTTCATATTATCTCCTTTATAGTTTTTTTTTCAGTTTTTCTTTCTGATTTGTAATTTAGGATTTGGCCATTGCATGGTGAAACCAAGTAGGCATAAGCTAACAAGAACATCGGTCCAACCACTTTACGCAGGAAAAAATGCAGGATCAAAACTCTCTTACTGCACCACTAATCTTTCACATCGCGTAATAGATTTTCATCTCCCTTTCTTGAAATTCAGCAAGGTGTCTGTCATATACATGCTCTCAAGCACAAGAACATGGGCAGTGTGTTTTCAGTTAGGCGCCCTTTCTTGTATCCTTTTTTTTGTCTGTCCATTCTGAAGTTTCGCTTGTTTTCAGTTGTTTGGTCTGCTGCTTTAGAGCTGTACTTGATAAATCTCTGAGGATGAAGGGGGTAGTCTGGACAATAATATCTGAAACGACTCTCTCTCTCTCTCTCTCTCTCTCTCTCTCTCTCTCCCTCTCCCTCCCGTGAATTGAAAGTTCTTCAATATTGAAAACTTCAATAGTAGATTAATAATGCTCCTTTTAGCTTTCAGCACAAGTATGTTCTAATAATCTCTGTTCGAAGTTCCCCCGTATTATTGCTTAGCAACTTGGATTTCGCACTATGTCTAGTATAAGTTGTTTGTGAGAGGCTGCGAGCGACCAAGGCAAGTGCTATGTTACTTAACTCTTCCAGCACCCTGCCTTGGCAGGACGAGCTCTGCGTAATGGATTTCTAAGTTTTTACTACCAGATAAAGAAGCTTTAGAATTTACAATGCTACTCAGCAGTTTAAGAGGTTCCTTCTTTCAACTATTGATGACAAAAGAAGTAGCTATGACTGTTCAGAATAGCTCAACCCGGGTTACTTTGTGGCCTCCTGCTTAGAGTTACAGTGACAAGTGAATAATTCTTCTTGCATCCTTCAGAGGTTCTCCTTTTGTTCGTTTTCTTGGCTGAAAGAGCATTGCATCGATAGGTGAGTTCATGAGAACGAGTGTTGTGCGATTGTGCGCAAACTATCTTTCTCATTTTGCGCGCAAATTATCTTCCTCATTTTGTGCGCAAACTATCTTCCTCATTTTGTGTAGGGTAGGGAACCTTGTTTAATTTTGACAGCTGCTGTGCAATTTCATCATTATGCAGTTCCAATGCCGTCAGATCATTTTATATCTTTGTGCAATAATCGAGAAATTAACCTATTTCACTCATGGGTAGGTCAATAAGATGGCTAAAGCACTGCAACGTTATGGAATGAAAAGAGCATTAGTCGTTCACTCGCAGGGCTTAGATGAAATGAGTCCTCTAGGTAAGATTTACTTTTGTTTTCGGTACATTGATATTCCTCTCACTACTAAATTTGATTTTGGATATCCTTATTACTGTCTCTTTGCAATCTGCTATGCGTTTCTAACCTAATTTTAATGCCACAGGGCCTGGCGTAATCCTTGATATCACACCCGACAAGATAGAGAGACGCTATTTTGACCCATGTAACCAATTCATTCTCTCATTTTTATTTCACTTGGCCAAAATTTATGGTTTAGATTGCTTAAATCAGATTGGGGTAAACTATAACTCCACCTCCACCTCATGGAGGCGTGATTTTGTGCTGTATGACTTGCTTTGACTCGATTAATCCAAATCTCGGAGGAGGTATGAAACGCAGGTTTGAATATGAGTCCGATGTCATTTATCATGTTAGTTTAGCTCATCTTGGCGCTGGATGTATGCATACATTTTGGGTTCATAAAGCTCGATTGAAGGAACACTTGCTTGAAATTCCCTGTTTGTGTGTGTGAAAGTGAAACACGGACTCATCCATGTTCATGTTGAATGGAGTTTTAAGGCAAGAAAGCTGTCAAACTCGGATTATCAGTGCAAACTTATTGTCAATGGTCGTTTGCATGGGCAGTTTCGGAGAGTTCTTCTGAAATTCTGCGGGTTTTTTTCCTGTGCAGTGGATTTTGGTATTAGTCGATGTACTTTGGGGGACTTGCGCGGCGGAGGTCCAGAGTACAATGCAGGGGTACTAAGGCGTGTTCTATCCGGTGAAAGAGGACCTGTAGCAGATGCATTCGTAAGTCTCCCCACACTTTCACTTCGACTCGCCTCATTTCTCAGTGTCAAACTCATTTCTCATCTTTACATCAGGTCTTGAATGCCGCAGCAGCACTATTGGTTGGTGGACATGTTAGCGACCTAGCGGAAGGCGTAGCACTGGCATGCGAAACTCATCAATCAGGGAAGGCTCTGAACACACTCGACGGCTGGATTGAAGTGTCAAGGGTAAATGAATTCTCTCTCTCTTTTCCTGTTTCATTATTACCCGATGAAGATTACTTGATTTTATGCTTTTCTTTTCCCTGTTTGTGTTCGTTTCAGAAATTTAAGTAGCCTACTATTGCCATGGTTGCCGGACTTTTGACCCCAATATCAACTACAAAAATGCGATATTGTGCATCTTCGAGGAAAATTGGCATTCATGCAAGTTCTTGTAATTTCTGCACAATCACCTGAAGAGAACAATCCATTTTTTTGCACATTTCTTGAACAGCAGGGTTGACATTACAATGAGTCATCGACGTTTAGGTCATCTGGAGCAGAAACACCCACTTGATCTTGTTTCGTACGATGGTGTCTGAATTCGTATCAAATCATCTGATTGTAATGCGGATTTTTGCTGTAACATTTGTTGTTTAAAATGGTACTGGTATGGAGATTTGAAAGGCTTTCTGCATCCGCAGTCTAAAGCGTGTATTCTGGATCTTAGATTTATCGAGAGATTTGTCATGGGGAAAGACTCCCTTATTCTTTCATATTTTCCCTACAAAATCATGTTCAAATACAACTTAAGACAGAGAAGAGAAACCAATCGAATCGTCCCACATATATAGCCATACCTGCACATATCATTGTGCTAATGAAACAACGCAAAAACTGCAATTCCACTAGTGCACCTTACTTCATAAATTTGAAACCATGACCGTATTAACAACTTCATGCAAATTGTTCATAAGGTTTTAGAACAGAGTCAACAACAAAGACAGCCAACATAAAAGTCGTAAATTTATTTCATATGGGTTTGAAACCAGACACAAGTAATCCTCTAAGAGGAAGGTTTGGCGACAGCTCCAGCATCAGTCAGCAAAGGCATGAGCTTTCCCCCCTTGTGCATGGCCGTTGTTGCTGTAAAAAGATAGAAATATGAATTATTTGCATGGTACAACTCTTAACACTATGGAAAGATAGGTAGGTTAAGGGATTGGATCCGTACCATCGCAGCCACCGATGTGATTCCCGCCAATGAACACATTTGGCACAGTTCTCTGACCAGTCCATTCTTTCAATGCTGCTTGTATCTCATCTCCATCAGCTGTAAAGTGTTTGCAAAGAAGGTGCTTATTTACCGAATACAGTCACACACAATAAGAAGGTTCTGCCACCAAAAAATGCACGTAGCTATGTCGCAAGTTAACTAAATATCTCTATTGAATAAAAGATATAAAAGCCGGTGATTCTACCAATATCAGATCCATTCAGTGTATAGAATAAAATCCAACTTAATATCTGAACAATGATACAAAATTTTACCTCATTAATTATTATTTTTTGTCACTAGAAATGGTAGTCTATTTGTTATGTTTAAGGGCTAAGCAGAGCTGATAAACAAGTAGAATAACCTTCAAAAATTTGTTTAAGTTGCTTATCAGACGATCTGATTTGAAACAAGCTTTAATCGAGGCAATTACAAACTGATCTCAAGTAGCTTGATTTTTAAAACATCACAAGCTGACTGAGCCGAGAAATTACTTGTTCAAGCTTAGTTAGAAGCTTAACGAGCTTCAAAAAAATGTTCAAACTTCGTTTGTTTAGTTACAAACCAATCTTGAATGAGCTTTTAATGAGTCCAACACAAGCTCGAACTCAGTAGCTTTGTACCTTTATCAGCCATATTCAAGCTTATAACACAACAAAGATGTCCTCAGTTTATAGCTCTACATAAGGGGCAGTTTCGCAAAGAAAAATCGAATTTGAGAAGCTTAAACATATTCTTTTCACACAGATTCAGATTCTAAGTTCCACAATCATCGTGTAACATCATTATCAGAAGGGGCCATTCGTTAAATTAGCAAGTACTTGCACATATATTATCCAAAAGCCGAGGAATGTCCAACACGACTATGGTGCTTTCTGAAATAATATAGGCAGCACTCACAGAAGCACCATTAAAAACTGGAAAATGCTATTGCTTAAATGTTTTAGGAATCTTTTATTCAGCCATTACATTGGCTAGGTCTAGCACAGAGCATTCAAATTGTTTGGACACAAAGTTAAGAAGGGATATGAACTGATGTGGAATTCTAACCGACAGGATATGAACTGTTATAATACGGGAATGTGAATCCTCGCAATCTCATGATTATCTTATTAATTGACAACATAATAAGAAGATTTCCAAATGTTTGGGATGCCTACTCTGCCCTTGAATCCATCACGGCTCTCGTGAGAAATGTATCCCCCTTCTCTCAAAAAACTAGAAGAAAAATTCAACGAATGTTGAAAAATTCATATGGTACAACACTAAAGATTAAAAAACCAACTGTTAGATAATTTTTCGTCTTTAGTAAACTTTTTTTAGTTAGGTCATAATTTTTTCAACTTTTTATACTCGTATAATCGAGAGTACGGTTAATCCGAACATTATACCATGAATCTAACAAAAATTCAGCAAAGACGAACAAAGATACCAAAACAAAAATTAAAGAACGGAGCTAACTATCCGAAAACAAATATTTTGCCATAAGCATACATACTAGCAGAACTTAATTCTCGAAATCATTTAACGATCAACTACTTTTGCAAGTAAAAATCAGACGGTCAAATACGACAAAGCAGAAAAAAGCAAGCCAATTAGGGATCAAATAAACACAGAAAAATCCATGTGCCTGTGAGTAAGAAAGAGGAGAGAGAGAGTATTTCACCTTCAGAATCCAACTCGATGGCCTTGTAAGTGGCTCCGATATCAGTCAACAACTTCTTCACACTCACGCAGTACGGACAATACGTTTTGCTATCAATCAAATTAACCAACACACCACAATTCATAATCAATCACACTAAATCAATACATGTATATATATATATATATATATATATAGAGAGAGAGAGAGAGAGAGAGAGAGAGAGAGAGAGAGAGAGACCTGAAGACGACGACTGGATTGGAGGCGACGATCTCCTTGGCCTTAGACACAGCCAGGACTGGATTGGAGGCGACGATCTCCTTGGCCTTACACACAGCCATTCTCTCTCTCTCTCTCTCTTGCTGAACGAAATGATTCTCTCTCTTCTGTATGCGTATCTTGAAGCCTAGGGCAATCTGCGGGTATTATTATATACACCAAAGCTCCGATCTGGTGTGGATTCGAATATCTGTGACACGAGTGCAATTTTATACCGGGTATCGTTTTGATGGTCGAAAACGTTAGTATTATTTTCTTTATACGAGCCGAGTTATAAGTTATTGTGACTTGTGAAAAGAAAATAATTCAATTGGATATCGATAAGTTTTTGATCGAATCTAAGATATAGAGTTCTGGTCAAAGACTTCAGTTTTAGAAATGTGTAGTTAAATCTGCAAATGATCATTTTTTCCTAAGAGAAAAGAAAGCGGAGGCAGGGCCGGCCCTGGGCTAAGGCCCAATAGGCCGGCATCTTAGGCCCTCCAAAAAATGAAAAAACAAGGTCTCCTAATAATTTTTAGTATCAAGTACATAGGCTCATTTTTTTTTTGGGCATAAAAGGCCATTTTAAAACCCAAACAAGCACTAACTCAATTAAATGGCCAAGGGGCCCAAAAGCCCAATTCGGAATGTTACATCTGGGGTTCCACGAGCAAACAAAGAGAAAAAAAAAAAAAACAAAAAGATTAAAAAAAAAAAAACCACTGCAAGCGCA
>JAXBDA010007081.1:0-18720 GCA_036023075.1 Gaultheria prostrata
TAAAAGCTAGCATGGAGAGTTATGGCATCATCTTTGAACTTATATTTCTTTTTGAAAGAGATGATTGTGTAACTCTAATTGATTCATTTCTTTTGACTCGGATTTGTAATAACAGTTAAACTAAAGTTCTTATATCATGGGTATGGGTATCCGGTCGATTTACGATGTAACTATATTGACCTTGGAAGATTTGTCAAACGTTGACCGTGGACTTTTGACTTGCCACGTGGATTTATGTATTTAAATTATGTTTAAGAAATTTGGGGCGTTACAAAAATGGTCACTCATTGGTATCTCCTAATCTTGAATCATCACTTTTTCTTCATTCGCATTACTGGTACTACTAAACTTGCACACTATATTCTCGGTTTTTACTCCTACTTATCTGAGATCCCTTTGACTTTAATGCTTCCCTCAAAATTTCTAATTTAGTATTAACACCTCTAGCAGTTTCATCTACGAGGACAATATCATCTGTAAACAGCAAACACCATGGTGTATCCTGGTCAAGTTGTCTAGTCAACTCATCCATAACTAAAGCAAAGAGGTACGAGCTCAAAGCTGACCCTTGGCTTGTCTCTTAACAAGTGTGTGTTTCGAAAAGTTAATGGACATAAGTTTGTACAATTATTGTTTTGCCCCTTTGAAAAGTTAATAGTTAAAAGTGGCGGATAATTTGGAAAGTGGAGGTAAAAAATGATATGAAATGTGTAAAGTAGATGTAAAAGTTGATGTGAAAAAAGTAATAGTAATGATTATTCTTTATAATTGGATTTGCGAAGCAATACACTTAAAACGGAACGAAGGGAATGAATACATCAAAAAAATGGAGTGACCAAATTAATCTTTTGAAATTGAACACCGATGGAAGCAGTCGAGGCAACCCAAGCCCAACTGGGTTTGGTGGAGTATTCAGGGAAGATAGAGGATTTTGGATTCTCGGTTTTTATGGGAGGCTGGACGACTGCTCAAGTTTGGTGGCGGAGCTTTGGAGGATTTTTAGGGGCCTGGAGCTGGTGTAAAGCCAAGGCATGGAGGCGCTAGAAATTGATTCGGACTCAATTGCTTCCATTGATTTAATCAGCGAGGAAGTACCTGGGCACTCTCCTTACCTAGTCCTGATCAAAGAATGCAAGGCCTTAATGATTAGCACAGGTTGCTCATTGAAGCACATTTACCGGGAGGGCAACAAAGTGGCAGACAAGCTTGCTAACATGGGTGTTGACCAAGATCACAAGTGGATCTCCCATATTACCCTGCCTGAAGACATCATCCCCTTTCTTAAAGCCGACATGAGGGGCGTTGCGTTTGAAAGAATATAGTTTTGTTGTTATTTCTATGTACCAAGAAAAAGGAAAAAAAGTAGTAAGTGTATTCCTTTGTAGACACGTTTATTTTCTGAGTCGGGCTTTGATCCCGCCCATGGATTCCTTCAAAGAATTGCTAGCGCTGTCTTTTCCAAATCCATAACTCCATCCCTATTTTGGACTTGAACAATGTTACCCACACACTCTATCAACAATTCCAAACTCATCTATATTGAAATTTGATCATAAATATGCAAACAGAAACTTCCTCTTCGGATAATGACCAAAACTGCTCAAAATTTGTTGAAACAAAGTTTTCCATGTATGCATCGAAAATTGAATTTTTTGCAGGGGCGGAGGTAGCCAAGGGCTGGGAGGTGCCCGGCCCCCTACACTTTATAAGAAGGAAAAATTATCCTTCGTTTTTTAAATATATAATAAAGATATAGATCGATAAGTTATATATTCCTAGCTCTGCCACTAACTTTTTGTATTGTTCTTGCCTTATGCACACATAAACTTCCTCTTCGGGTAATGACCAAAACTGCTCAACGTTTTGATGAAACAAAGTTTTCTATGTATGCATCAAAAACTGTAAATTTTTGTATTGGTCTTGCCTTATTGACAATCCGTTGTGCATAACCTAAGGAAAAAAAGAGAGGACAAAGGACATTCTTTAGTAGAGTAACAATAGCAAGGGACAAAATCGTCTTCCAGACTTTGATGTGGTATAATTAAAAAAGACTTTGATTAGGTAAAGTTCGAAAAAATGGGTCAACACTCGAAATTTGTATTCCCAATTTTTTTTTGCATTACACCGTATCAATTGGGGTATGATCTAGAAATAAAATAACCCATAACTATTGGGATTTTCTTACATGAGAACTTTTATGCATACGGATTTTTGTACATAAATTCAGATATATATGTGTCGGAATCATTTTATACACATGGATCTCTCATTATTTCCTTGAGAATCACTTTTATATAGGGTCTATATATTTTTAACGGGGCTAGTCATTTCGGAGTAATTCAGGAAGAAACTTTAAATTTAGCAATTCTAATGCGAAAAAACATCATGTATATCTTTCCTTACGCTACTACTAACCTTTTGACACAAGACTGGCAATATAGAAGACATTACAATTACTCGACCAATAGTTTGGGTGTTCAAATTTTATTTATTGGGTGTTCAAGTAAATTTTGCATTAAACTATATACAATTGTATCTTCGTTGTAGAGCCAACGTTACTTCTCGTAAAAAATTCTAAATATATCTGTGTTCAAATTTGTATATACAGACTTCTCTCCGGGCAATGCCGAAAATTGCTCAACATTGTGGCTGTGGTACGTATACATACCACATGGGAGTGTTGTCCATGACTATACGATAACTTCTTCGTACCCATAACCATGGTCACGCCCAAGAGGAATTGCTACGCCGATCGCCCCCTTCCACCCTTTTTGCAGTTCAAAAAAAAAAAAATCAATGAATAGATCATACCCCATCCCTTCAAACAAGTGGGCCCAAATAGATGTGTCAAATGGGTTACATCGGTCCAGCTCATTCGTTTCCACGTCGTGTCTTGCGGTCCACCCTGATTTTTGGGTACTCCACAATCCGTTCCGCCAGCATCATGATGTGCCATGACATGGAGGAAATTGAGAAAAACTTGGGTGCGTATAAAATACGGTCATGTGGTGTTCAGGGGCGGACAAATAAGGGTGCCGGGCCCCGCACTGCACACCTCTCTATTATTTCATTATTGGTACTAAAGTAGGAGTATATGTTAGGTTTTGTTTGTATAAATTATAAAGGAAAGTTATCTCAAATTTGTTATATTAGTATATGATGATGATATTTTATTATTAATTTGTGAATATATGTGGTTGGGTCCCCCGCATTATGAATTCCGCGTCCGCCGCTAGAGGTGCCCGACTACATATCTCGGCCGTCGTCGTCCAAAAGTATTTTGAACGGCTTAAATTACAAAAAGAGAAAGAGGAGAGAGGAGGAATAAATGTGGACATAATTGATGGTTGTCAATAATTTCAAGTAGCTACAACTTTGAAGAAAAAAAAATAACCAAAACGATTTGAAGTCCCCATTACTTGCGGAAAATATCATGATTTTCTTTTCTTACATTAACGCTTTTTAAATTTTACATTCTAATTCACTCACCTGTGAGGATATAGAAGTTGAAGAACCAAATGCTTCAAAACATCCAAGTTATTCAATCCATGGTAGAAACAAAACGTCAGTGCCCTTGTTGTGCTTTTGTTTTATCGCGATCGTGTTCATGTCTTTTCGGTGCCCCACACGGCACGTCGTAAATAGACTACCAACACAATTCATTTAACTTTTCGTCATCATTTTTTAAATTAATTATGAATCTTGACGAAAGGAATAAGAAATATAAAAAAAAATATGAATCAAAATTTATAAAGATCAGATAGGACAACATTAAGGATGTTTTCTTTAGTGATCTTTTTGTTTTTTTTTTTGCTTTTGGTCGTAATTTTTTATTTTTTTGACTCTTCTCGTTGAGATGAATGATTAATTCAAAAAAATAACGGAAATATTATATAAAAAAAGTAAGAACTGAGAACTTCTAAATAATGTCACGTAACATATGTTTCTTTATCAATATTTAAATTGTTTAGTTTAAATATTTGAAAGAAAGATAAAAATACAAAAAGTCAAAATATTAAGTTTTATGTACTCAAAGACGATCTAAATTTTTGGTATAAATTTGAATTATGCCAATCAAGATCAATGCAAAAAGTACAAATAATTGAATGAAAGTTTAAAAAAAAAGAAGAAGAAGAAAGTATGCCAATAAAATTTGATCACCTAAATAAAATCTGTGCCCCAATATTAAAAAAGTTATAGCCTTAGACCGAGGTAGGAGTTTAAGAAAAAAATAAAGTGGATTGCTAGTCATAAGTTTTGAACCTTGCACCTTGAAGTTAAGGATTAAAAGTCTTTATATTGGGCCATAGAGCTATTAAATTTTAATTTGTTGGATAATATCTTATTGTAGCTTTTTTTCTTCGATTTTCCCCCAAAATTTGCTGGGTTTACCCTTGAGCCGGTTCTCATGCACAAATCGTGCTTGTTTTGGCCCGATCCAATTGACACATCTAGACCCAAACTCGAATTTGTTGGAATTTTGAATGGGAGAAAGGAACAACTGAAGTGGAGGAATTCGCAGGCCACATGCAGATGCCTTTGGAATCAGCAACTGAGTGAACCCCATGAGTGTGTTTCGACAATTACAGCACAAACAACAGAATCAGACATTTGATATTTTAGCCCCACCCCCCATCTATCCCAATCCATTAATTTGGAGTACCTACTCTATGTTTAATTCTCGAATTAGATTCAGGATAATTCATCCGGGATATGAACCAAATTAGTCGAGATGCATATAAGCTGATTCGGATATTTGAATTACTATATGCTATGTTTGGCATGTATAACACAATAAATAGACATTTCAATCACCCAAAATCTAGATTAGTTACTATGGATTTTTTTACTCAATCTGTTTGGCAGAGAAACTGGAAAAGCTCGTGAGAAAAGCCGTGAGCTTGGCCGCATGATAAACTTTGTTAAACAAAAGATTACAAGTTTGTGAGTATCTATTAGAGCGGTTCAACAAATCAAAATTGTTCGAGTCTGACTCGTGTTGACATTGAGCTTGTCAAAGATTTTTATGTTGGAAATTTTTCGAAAATTTGGTGGGAATGAAACTGGGTGTTCGGAGGGTCTCTTGAGGCAACTGAAAGGACCCATGAAGTTGGATGTTACACACGCGTGATTATGGTTGGTCAATACACTCATTACACCCCATGATTGAGATTGAGTGTCGTTCAAAATTCTGCATTATTATTGGGAGCTATATAGCCTCAATTCAAATCAACATTACTGTTAAGAGTTACACAATTCATTTGCAGAATTGAATTGCCCAATTGAATTTCGTATTGAATGAGAAGGCTCCTTCTTCACCTATATAAGGGAGCTTCTGCCATTGCTTCATCATTAGAAATTCGTGCTCCAACATAGTCTACAGTTTATTGTTCTTCGAGAGAGAGAGGTAGACGCAAGTCAGTTCGTCAAGGCAATTGATAGAGGTGTTTTAGCGGTGTGTGGTTCTAGTCGTTTTATCCTGGGACAAAGTCGTCGGTGAATCCTACAACATCCACGGTAGGCGGTGAATTTTTGTTAAGGAGACTGTGGTATCACACAGGACTCGGCTCGTGCATGTTTCATCTACTGTTTATATCTCTATTTTGTTTCTATATTTACCTATTTCAATTATGTTCATCAAGTTTGTAAATTGTATTTCAGTTTATATCAATGACATTGTATAACTAAAATTCTGTGATTGCTGAATATTATTTTCAACAGTTTTATCGAAAATGAAAAAGTTAATACTTTTTTTGGATAATTAAAAAAAAGTTAATACCTAAAAGCATGTTTTTAAACACACATTAAAATAGTTACGTTTTGAAACTAACCTTGACAATTTACTGGCTCATTTGACTTGTTTATCGGCAGTGTCTACCAACACAATACTAGCCATGGCTAGAGCTTGTCAAGTTTCAAAGTTGTATGTGCTCTGATCTGGTTTGGTGTAGATTGTTATAAGCCATTTTGGTCGTCATTTTGTTTTAGGGGCAATTTTTTGTTTCTGTTGAATTAATTTCAACGATGAGAAATATTTTGAGGGAGAAGAGTATTGGTAAAACATCACTAGTGGTATACTCAAATATTGTCACATCACATTCTGAGTATTCATTTAATGGGTTTATAAGTTTGAGTATCTACCCTTCTACAATGGTTCATTTGTGTCCAAAATAAAAAAAAAGTACTACTCACTCTATTTTTATTCATAAAATAGGCACAACTTTAAATTTGTACATAATACTTTTTATAATATTAGTATCATTTAAAAGATACTCACAATATCTTTAGAATGAGATCAATCATGAACATATTTTTGGTAAAGATTAAAAATTGATAATTTCAATTTTTTGAGAGAAAGTGCAAAAAAACTGAGTTTTGAATTAAGTATTTGAAAAATGGAGAGAGAATGTTGTTACTTTTGATAAGATGTGGTCCCCAAAGTTTGGTTACTGAGAAATATTGTTAACTTTGAGTATTTATCCAAATGTCATTGTGAGCCTCTTTTGTGTATCAAAATACTCATCTTTGAGTATTTTTGTTTTTGAGTGTACCCTAATGATGCTCAAAGGAGGAGACAAATCTTCCCTAAAGGGATGGGCTGTTTTGTGGAACTCTTATTGGACTTTTCTTGGCACATTATCCATGATTGGAAATTTTTTACTACCCCTTCCGTCCCTTTTTAAGTGTGTTACCTCGTAATTTCAACTATTTTCTCTCACATCAACTTTTACAACTTTTACATCTACTTTTCATTACTTACTTTTATCAATATAATAATACCTACTAACTTTTTAAAAAGGAATCTACTTTTAAGGGCAAAATAGGAAATGTACCCACTAACTTTTCAAAACACACACTTATTAAAGGACAACCCAAAATGGAAATGTACACACTATAAAAGGGACGGATGGAGTACTTTTTAGAGCTTTTAAAGAACATGACCACATCAAAAATCATGTTCATCGGATATTGGCTAATATGCGTAATTCTTGGTGCTTTGGCACATGTTTTACCTATAAGTAAATTTGCTATGTCACTTTTTTCCTGTAAGCACATTGATTTTGGTATCTTCAACCACTCCCCATCCCTCGTATTACTATCTTCATCCCAAATGTTGGTCCATCATGTAATGGAATAATTTTTGGGGAGTGTGTACCGTAGCAACACTCTCATGTAAAACGAGAATTACAAAAAAAGGTACTTTGTTTAAAATTTTTTTCACAAATTACAGTAATAAATATCAAGGAGTTCTTTTAATTTTAAATTTTTTTAAACAAAAATGAATTACAAAAAGCACCACATACTTTGTTTTTTTTCCCTAGTCAAAACACCAAGATAGATAATAACCAAAACAATAAAAGAAAAGATAAACTAAACAAGAATACCACATGTGTGACCAATATGAAAAATAAAAAATATGTCCCATGGCTCATTATATGCTCCCGTAACTTCTTTTATTTTAGCCAATTGATATCTCTTTTAATTTATGATGCGCTTATTGTTTATCTTTCAAATTTCATTAATGAATTAAAGTAAAGTTTGGCACTAATTTGAAGTTTGGATAATGAGAGTTGTAAAAACCGCGAATCGGGCGTTACAAGAGTGTTGGATGAGTTTGTAATATAGTTGCAATCTGGAACTATTCATTGTTATATTGTTGCAATCGCAATCCAAAATCCAAATAACATGCCAATCAGTGAAGATGCGGGGTTCCATAGCCCAGACGTTTGTATGAACCCTATTGATTGGTTTTGATGCACCTGTTTTTCACCACTGATCAAAAAAAGAAAAAGAAAAGGTAAGAACACTAAATCAAAACATTTTTTTCAAGAGACTCTACGGGGGTTCCATACCCCAAACGTTTGTAGGAACCCTACTGATTGATTTTAATGCACCTCTTTTTCACCACTCAAAAAAGAAAAAAGAAAAGCTAAGAACACTAAATCAAAACAGCACTGCTACGTACTCAGAAAAAATATACGGAATTTACACAGAATTTGAAAATCAATGGCTCTGATTCACTTGGAGAGAATCTGGACCACTAATTTTCACTTTCTGCGTAAATTCTAGGAGTATGTGTTTTTTCTGGGTACGTAGACTTTCCCAAATCCAAACCTTTTTTTCAAGAGACTCTATGGGGGTTCCGTACTCCAGATGTTTGTATGAACCTTATTGATTGCTTTTAATGCACATGCTTTTCACCACACACACACACACACACACACACACAAGGGTAAAGAACACTAATCAAACCCATTTTTTTTTCCTTGAAATAATTATATTCCTACATCAAATCGATCGATATCTCATGAATGCGAATTTTTGCATGGTTGATGTCCTCAATAGATTTTGAAAAGCGAACAATGCTAATTATTGGAGTAGACCTAGAAAGGATTCACTTAAACAGGACACTTTTTTTTTTTCTTTTCTAACCGTCAGGGTTGTTCGGGCCAGCTTACGCACCTTGATTATTATTCTTCCCGGTCCGATCAAAGATAGTCCATTCATGCTGAGACTAGAAGTTTCACAAGAGATTTCTCTCTTGTGATCTGGCGATAGCCCCAAAAGATTGCCAGGTTTTAAAGCAAGGACACTCCAGTGAAGGATCATGTCACATTGGAGCTGCATAGGCATGTCCCTATCCGTGGTTGAATTAGTGAGTGCTCTCAGAGTACAGCTATACTGTGTTACGAGGTACTCCAACACCACACATTTTTTAGGAATCACAATTACATTTATAAGCCCCACAAAAATATATGATGTTAGAGTGATCTGAAGCATTACGTGACTCTACTTCAGGACTACTAAATAATTACTCCGTTTCGTGAGATTACACAAAACTGAGAGGAAAGGCTTTTCCTTTACCACCTCTCTTTCCTATGACGACAATTATCAGTTTCCAGTCCTTTACCTTTTCCTCTGGCAAACACTTTTCAAAAACATTGCTTTCCCAATGCCCACCTTTTGATTCCCTCTTTATAACAAGCCAAAAGAGAGAGACATAAGCAAAGAAAAATATTCGATGGTCCCTTGGAAATATATGATTTCAACTTTTATCTCCAAAGTGAAGCAACAAGAGGCCTTTCCTCAACTTTTTGAAGAAACCATGAGAAAAGGAAAAACAGATAGGCAAAAAAAGAAACATACACCACCTTCTTTTTCATGTGAACCTCTTCCCATGCATAAACACCCATGTGAAAAAGTATCCAAACTACATCAAGTGAAATCCTGACCAAATTAGAGTACCAAAAAGCAGACCACCCAAAAAGATGCAAATAGAAGTAACCAAAAAACCAAAACCAAAAAAAAAACCCACCATAATCACCACTACAATTAGACACTAAGAAGCACGAACACTCCACCAAGGCTTACGAATCCGTATCCCAAACGTATTGGACATGGACACGTACCCGACACGTGTCCGATACGCGAATAAGTGTCTGAATTTTTTTTTCCCGAGTCGGACACGTTAATTTATACACAAACTCTTCGTCACCTACCGTCGGCAGACGTAAACGAATCCGCGAATCCGTAAGGTCGATTCGGGATACTGGTCTGCGAATCCAAGCTCGGGGGGAATGACGAAGAAGAAGAATCTAAATGACTGCTTCCTTCAAAAGCTTGCCACTTCTTAAGAGCTTGTGGCAAAGACATTTCAAAGTCGATCCCGTAAATGTCCTCGGAGCTCTGATCCGACGGTTTCCAGAATTCCACCAAGGATGAGAGCACGTTCACCGCGTGGCCCATGTCGGGCCTCTGATAGGGCTCCCTTGCGCAGCAGTGGCCTGCCAGCTCAGCGACGGTGCTAATGCTGGCTAGGGTTTCTTCGGTGAGGTCAATAGTGGGGTCTATGGCCTTTCGGAATGTGTCATTGTTTAGATGCACTCTACGGAACCATGTGACAAGGTGCATGCTTTCCTCCGGTTGGCTCTCATCAAGTGCTTTTCTTCCGGTGATTAGCTCCATTAGAATCACACCGAAACTGTAGACATCTACTTTCGTAGTCACTCGTCCCGTCACTGCACATGCAAAAGTCGAACAGACAATGATTGTATCAGCAAAAGTACAAATACTACATCCATTCCATTTTATTTGTCCATTTTCAATAGTAGTGTCTCTAGTCACATATCACCAAATTAATAATTTCCTGAACAACGCTTTGAAATTTTATATTTTCAGAAAATAGAGTACTTGTTAGTTGGAAAATGAATAAACAACATGAGAAGGAGAGATTACAACACTTTAGCGATTTCACCACAGATCTCTGATCACCATTGGGGCATAAGAGGTGAATTAGTTGACACGCTGGTTACAACTTACAATCATAAATTCATAACTTTCGGGCGACATTAGGAAACGCTCAGGATGAAAACGGTATGTTTTACAATCAACAAAATTCATGTGTAACTTTCACACGAGATGATGTGACCTTTATTATGAGGTACTCCATTCAAATCAAAGCAACAATCATGACACATAACCACTAGACTAATCCCATATCATTCTGGTGCGTTCATCGTACGAAATTCCTGTTCGAATCATTTGCCTATTTGTAAAGCTAATGCAGCTACTTCCTACTTTAGAAGACTACCAAAGAAGCTAAAATCTTTCTGGTGAGCACTATGAATGAAATACCCATTTGTTTGTAAATCATTTGCCTATATTATAAAGTTGATGCGACTGAGTAGGCTACCAAAGCAGCTAAAAATTTCCACTTGATGTTGATGCAAGGACCCAGTTTGGTGGGTAAGTAGATAATATTTGACAAAAGGTGCCAACAGGTCACATGACAACTCTCTCATACTCTCACTTCCTCATTAGTCATCTAAATAGCCTGTATAGAAAGGCAGTTAGAAAGAAAAATGTCCACTATCCCAGTGCATTCTCATAGCATCAAATACAGTTAAGGATGAAAATGTCCTAACTCTGCGACTTTTAAACAAAAAAAAAGTTGGACCCTAAGGTAAGGTGTAAACATACTGTAAAACCAGTTTTGCTACAGGAAATCAAAATGGGAATTTCATTAGCCAATTTAATTTTGGCATCAAGGTCGTTCTATCATCAGCAATTTAGCAGAAAATATTCATCACCACCATTTAGACACACATAAAAGGTTTAGTGCATTGAAGAAAACAAGTAACGGAAATAATCGTAAATTTGGAATTGAAACAAGTATGAAATGCTGAACCAGTATATACCTGCATATTCTGGTGCAAGATATCCAAAAGTTCCAGCAATCCTTGTTTCAATAGAGCCTTTCCCCTCAGGAGCGAGACGAACCAGACCAAAATCCGCGACCTTAGCCCTCATATCATCCCCAAGAAGAATATTAGAGGGTTTCAGGTCTCTGTGTATAAAGCTTTGATGAGCCAAACTATGGAGATACTCCACACCCCTTGCCACATCCAGAGCCAATGTCAATCTTTGAGTCCATTCCAAAGGTTTCAAACCCTCTTGAGCCCAATTGAACACATGCCTACTGAGTGTCCCTTGAGGCATGTACTCATACACAAGTAACTTCTCATTTCCGTCCAAACAATACCCAAGAAGAGTGACAAGGTGCCTGTGTCGAACCTTGGTCAAAACAGCAATTTCAGACTTAAACTCATTCAAACCTTTTCCCGCAATCACCCCCGACTCCATTCTTTTCACTGCAATTTTCGTTCCATCATGTAATTCCCCTTTGTAGACCGTCCCAAATCCTCCTTGTCCTAAGATATTATCTTCACTGAAATTGTTTGTCACATTTTTTAGGACTTGGATTGATATTACCATATTACCCGCTTCGACCATCTGGATGTCATTGGACTCACTACTTGGAACAGTGTGAGTCTCACTAACTGCACCCACACGAACACTGGAACCAGCAACTGTGATTTTCACACCCTCGTTATCAGAACCCGAATGGCATGGATGGACCACCATTGCGTTAGGGCTTTGTACTCTCGTAAACCTCTTTTCATTCTTTTTGTACCAACAGAAAGCAGCCAAACCAATCAAGAAAATCACAATGACTCCCCCAATCAAAGCAAGTACCAGAACTCCGATCCAATGCCTAGATTTCTTGCCACCTTTAGAACTGCCAGAATTAGCATTTGGCGATGAACCAGGACCCCCGGAAGATGTGCCTGAAGATGAAGAATTACTTTTCTCCTTTCCAATATCCAGGTTACCATTTGTATTCACTATCAAATTACTCTTAAATGCTGGTACCTTCCCATAAAGATTGTTATTTTCCACATCAAGTAAACTAAGTGCAGGCAGAGTAGTAAGCGCTTCTGGAATTGTACCAGTGAGATTATTATCAGCAAGAATCAATCTTTGCAATGACTTAATCGAGGCAAATTCAGGAGAAATGGTACCATTAAGACCCATATTCTGAAGATTAACGATGGTAATGTTCCCACCATTACAAGTTATCCCAAACCAATCCGTGCAGGGATCATTTCCCTTCCAACTCTCAGCAAACTTAATTGGGTAATCCATGGATTTCACGATGGAAATCAAAGTATTCACTCGTGGGTCACAATCACCGGGTTGAGGCAAACAGAAGCTATTACTATCCTTGGCCATATCCACTGCAACTGAATCATTGAACTTGGGCAGTGGTCCTTGTAAAAAGTTATTGGTCAAATTGACAACTTGCAATGATCCAAGATTCACCAAAGAAACCGGAACAGGACCCGTAAACGAATTATCCCTCAAACTCAAGGTTTCTAACCCATTTAACCCCGAAAAATCGGGCAATGGACCAGAAAATGAATTGGAATGCAACCAAACCTCTTTCAAGAATGTCATGTTTCCAATAACATCAATCCCACCACTAAGTTTCTGCCCATTTATCCACAAAGACTCGATTTGCGACCCGGAAAAAGACTGTGGCAACCCCCCTTCTAACACATTGAAAGCTAAATGCAAATTTATCAAACTTGGAAACCCATCAGGCCCAAAAAAGGCCGGTATTTCTCCGGTTATATTCGCCGAATTAGCCGAGAAGTTTTGAAGGGAAGAAGCATTCAAGATACTTTGTGGGATTTCCCAAGCGGCAAATGGGTTATTGTCAATTTCAACAGATTGAAGTGATGACAGACCCGTAAAGAAATCATCAGGAATTGAAGTAAACTGGTTATTAGTAAGCATTAAAACTTGTAATGAGCTCAACCCGTTTAAGCTAGGCAGTGGACCCGTTAAGTTGTTCCATTGAAGCTCTAACCTTTGTAACTCAGTAAGGTTCGATAAGGTTGGAGGGAGAGTACCTTCAAGATTCTGGTGCCCGATTTGGATCCGGGTTACCCGGTTATCATCTGAGCAGGCCACGTGGCTCCACTTGCACGGATCCGGGTCGGACCAACCGAGGGTATCGGGTGGGTTTAAGCTTTTCTTGAGAGAAAACATGGCTTCAGCATCAGATGGGTTGGTTTGGGAAAATACTCCAAATGTGAAGATTGAAGAAAACCCAATAACGAAAATGAGCAAAAGATTAAAACCCAGATGGGTTTTCATCTTTGGAATGAGTCGTAGAGAGAGAGGCTGAGAAATGGGTTTTTCTGAGGAATGTGGGTTTAGAGGAGCATTGGATGCTTTGAGACAGAGGTAGATGGAGGGGTGGAGAGAGAGGATTGATAAGAGTGGAGAAGGAAGGGGCGAGTAGGGTCTACAGGTATGAGGAATGCACATGATTGTGGGGACCACAGATCTTTGGATAGCTCAAAATGGCTGTCTTGTTTTTTTGATTATCCGAAAATGGCATAAGTTGGCTGTCAATGGGAGTGTTTAAAGCTGGATATTTAAAGTTTCTTGAATCTTTCATTTTCGCACAAATTAGGAGTTGGGTTATTGTTTGCTTTATTTGGTGGTAGTTAATTCCATGTCCAACTTGGTTAGGATTTGTCTCTTGGATGCCACACTGTCTTGCACCATACTCTACAACCCCAGAGCAAAAAAAAAAAATACAGTACTCTACAACCCAATCCAATCCTCTACGGTTGGGAACCACAAATGGTGAGGTGGCACCAACTGGTGGAGGACACTCAAGTGGTGAGTAAAAGAGAATTATTTTTATTTTATTCCTAAAGATTGAAAAATATATATTTACCGATTTTAGAGCTCTGTAGTTAGCTTTGGTCATCTAATTACACGATGCTTAACCCTGCCGTGGCTTTCGGCTTTAGGTGTATTAGTCACTTGGTTTGTATCGGTCAGATCATTTTTGGTATCTACATCAAGCATGCAATTTCAAGACAGTTGAGCGCCGATGTCTACTTAAACTTCTTCGGTTGTTTATCTGTTTAACTGTGTGTTGGAAGAATCGTCATTTCCATGGAACTACCGCGACAGCAGCAGGTCAACATCATACATTGATCACAGACATCTTACGGCCGAAGCAATCTCTCGCTAGACATGTATCCTTCATTTGTTTTGGTTGTCTATGTTATTCTCGTCTGTATGATTATTTTTATTTTGTTGTCTTTCTATTCGGTAGTTTATAATAGCACTTCTTGTGAAATGAAATTCTCTCTATTGTCAATTTGCTGAATTCTATGGCTTCTAGGCCTAGGCCAATATTGTCAATTACCATTGTGAATCACAGAGCTCACCTTAGTAAACAAAGCTCTTCCAAGGATAGAAATGGTTCGATCATCTAAAAGCTTATACAAAGGCCCATTTGCATGCCAACTATCCAACCAAAAAAAAGTGTCATGGCCATTGCCAATAATATGCTTTACTAACAGTTGGCCAACTGTTCTAAGCTTAAAAAGCTTCTTCATTGTCCAAAAGCAATCCAATGGGATTTTCATATACCAAAAGCATTGATCTTTTATGATATAGCTATGAATCCACTGCACCAAGAGGGTATCGTCATAGATATAAAAAGTTAATGATTCTAATCATTTAAGTGGGCGCTCGAGAAGTCCTATAAAAAGACCAAATTAAGAATCCATTGCAAGGGAAATTTCAAAGCCCCTCAACGAGTCAACATTATACACTATTATATGGAACCAATTGCAAAAGAGTCGCCTGAATTTGGAAGTATCAAAAGACAAGATGCTTACATGCATAGGCATGTGGAAGGTGAGTGTTGAGATTCTAAAACAAAGATATTCTATTATGAATTCAATGTGTGTGAGTTGGAAGTTGTTACATATGGTCACCAATATAATGGGGAACCAATTCAGAACATAATCCTCTTAGGTTTTTGTCTTTTTCTGAATCATTAGGTGCATATGAACAAAGGATATTGGTTTGACACACGCGAAAATAAAATAAAATCAAATTGTTTTACTATTTTAATTTTGGCAAGTATTTGCATCAAAAGATAACGTTTTAATATGTTCTCAAAAACCTTTTGTGGATTTGTAATTTTGGAAAGTGTATAAACTATAGAGATGGCAATGGGCGGGTTTTAGTTATTTGAATATGTATGTGTACCATTCCCCGCCCCAATTGTGAAAGGAAATGGGTTTTGTCCATCCCCGTGCGTAGATATATGTTTACCATGCTCGAATCCCGATTCACCCTTTTAATTGTCTTTTTTATTATAGTGTGAAAAAAAACTAAAATCTAGTGAAAGAGTTTCCAAATAAAAGTTGAACAAGGCATTTGCGGCTTCTGATGCTACCGGGAATCCCTCTAATCCCTTCTCTCCTTTCATGATCGTCCATCTTATATCTCAGCCAGTCCTTTTGTTTATGACCGGCAATTCCAGATAGGATTGAGTTAGGTTATAAATATATGGATGGAGAAGAGGCTTAAGCTTCGTTATGATTTCTAAGAGCAGTTCTAATGGGGTTAGATATGGGGTTGTGAAGCCATTTTCCATTCCCCATTATAGAACTCCAAGCTCTAATGGGGATGAAAGAGTGGATGGAAAATGGTAAAGTTGTATATGTGGTTGGAAATCTGGAAGCCCAAATGGCTATAGCCCTTCTACATGGGCTGCTTGTTTGGGACGTAGGCCAAGGGTTGGATAGGGAGATGATCGTTTTTGTGGAGGATTTTGGTGCGTTTGACGTAGCGGAATTCATGAGAGAATAATTAGCGTACTAGTCCAAACGAGATAGGGTCTCGAATCCTCGAGGGTTCTTGAATCCACAAGAAGAGAGAGAAAATCTCAAAGTTGTTTATTGATTAAAAGTTGTTGAATAATAGAGATTACATGTCATTTTATAGGGACACCTTAGCAAACCCTAAAAACATTACTAAAAAATAAAATATCTAGGAAATTGGGGAAACTCCCAAAATTGAAAACTAGAAAGAAATCTAAGATTCTCCCAACTGGAATCACTGAAAACGGAATTACAAGCTAAGAGTAATTCGTAATTTAAATATTTCCCAAAATAACAAAATTGAAGGCCTAAACGAAGGAATTTGGCCGAAATCCACCATCAGTCACGACTTAGGGTGGTAAGTATTGACTGCAACACGATCCCACTTCAGCCCATCAAATTTAGGCCTATTCCGAGCTCGGCGATAAATTGCCCAATTTGGCAATTTTCAATTAAGAGCTGTTTGGGCCTCCGAGCTTTTGACCGGTCCAATTGATCATAGAATTGGCCCGCCACTTATTTTACATCAGCGTTTATTTTCTGTTTTATTTTTTTTCCTCCATATGGAAGATTGTTTCTCATAGTTGTGTTGAGTCTCCCTTTGGAGATCGTCGTTTCTTTGGTTTATCCTACTTGGATGCGGGCTTTTCCTTCCCTTCTGGAGTCTTTCTTTTCGTTTTGGGGTCTGTGTGATGTGGTTTGAAAGGTTGGGTGTGAGCCTTCGTGTAGTGGCAATTCTGTGGCGAATGATGTAGCGCAGATTGCAATGGGGAGTGTTTCTCCCCCGATATACTATTTTCTTCTCCAATCAATGGAATTATCCTAAACATTGGCAAAACAAAAAAATTCAACTGCCAATACTAAAAAATGAACAATCAGGGTACTTGAGCGGGCAGGAGTAGTCGTCGGAATCTACACAATATCGCAGGAATTGCAATTTCTCGCCTTAGGCTTTCTATGTGTCAAAAAGCTAAAAAATAACAATGTCGATACACCGGTTTGGTGTCCTTTTAGCATAATATCAAATCCAGACCATTTAAGTAAACACATCTCATTTTTTCAATGCAAAAATGGCTTGGATGATGTAGTAAGTTTCACAATTGCCAAATCATTGTCAAAAATTGGCATTGAGTTTGGCACAAGGGTGGAGAGACTTTAGCCATGTTTTATTTTTTTTACGCCAAATTTTGGCATTCACATTGGTTTTGGCACATAGGTGGGCTTTGCACTAAGTGCCCAAGCGGAAATAAATTGGCAGAGATTTGAAAATGAAAAAAAAAAAAAAAGCTTGGCAGAGGTCACATGATTTAAAGATGTGGACTTGAACAGACCTTAACTTGGCCCATTTTGTTTAGCCCACATAGAATGCCCAATAATTTTAATTTCAGCCCGCATCTGTACGGCCTATTGAATCACTTTCAAGCCCATAAAAGGCACCCTTCTCTGTCGAGGGAGGAGCCCAAGCGCAATCTACAAATCAAAACTCAAAACTTGACCCAAAACTTTTTGCAAATCCAATCTGAAAATTTTACTTTTGATTTTTAGTACTGTTACGAATATAAAATGGGATTTCAAGATTCCAAGAATGGATTTTTGGAATCGTATGCTTAATGTTTGAGTAGAACAAATAAATCGAATATTCGATTTTACTGATTCGTATCTGAATAGACATATACGGATTTACTAAAATTGAATCCGTAAGATTTGAATATGAAACCAGATTCGAAGTTATTTCAACTCTTCTTTTGCCTTTTTTTTTTAAATTGTAAGGTATTTCAATTTGGAATAATCCCTCTCTTGCTAGACGCTAGTTAATGTCTCATGTTATGACACTAACAATTTATTTGAGTTGATCGGAAGCAAATGTACCAAACATATGAGTAGTACAATCAGGGGCGGATTCACTGTAGGCACAGAGGGGTCATGTGACCCCCCTGACAAATGAAGTAATATATATTAATTAGCGTGCAATATAGCAAAGGTTTGTCGGTGATCCAGCGGTAAGGTGCTGGACGTCTTTGGTTTTGATTCAAGTTCGACTCTCAGCGCCATCATTCTCCCCGTTTGGTTTTTTAAATAGTTAAAATAAAATATGTACTCCCTCCGTCCCATATTTGCTGTCCACTTTCACTATTCACTGCACCTAAAAAAATTCGTTATATTTTTCAATGTGTAATGTTATATATATTCAATATGGATCTTGTTTGAAAGTTCTCGATAAGTACTATTAAACAAAATTTTTGAAATTGTAAAACACATTATAGATTGAGAGATAAATAATTGAAAAATGGCACGCAAACCTGTAAATGAACAACAAATTCAGGACAGAGGGAGTAATATATAAATAAACTACTCCAAATCAAACCAAACCTGGCACAGTGCTATAATGGTAATGCAGTGGCCTTCCATGCAGATGGCTTGGGTTCAATTCCCACCTCCTCTACCCTACCCATTTCATTTTCATACGGTTAAATTTTTTTTTTTTGAATGGTAAAAAACCTCTCTGTAATATTTTTTAGTGTCTTGAGTCCCAAACCCACCCTAAAACGGATTTGGGGTTGCTGCTGTGCAGCCCCATGCACAGCAGGTGCTGTGCGCCATCCGAGCCGTCCGTTGCTCGGATGGACGGCCCAGATTTCATCTTGCACGCACGACAACCAACGGTTCGGATGTA
>JAXBDA010007082.1:4928-18719 GCA_036023075.1 Gaultheria prostrata
AACTTTACTCTAGATTTTGGAATTGGTATTTCCGTTGGCCCTTTAGCTGATTCGTTAAATCGGTCTCTCATGGAGTAATTGATAAACGAATTGCAACTTGAACAAATATGAAATAAGAATTGTTCCTTGAAGAGATTGTATTGATAAGCATTTTTTCAATGAGTGATAAACAAATTACACATTGAGTGAAACAAATTACACATTGAACAATTACGAAATCTGATGTGAAACAATATAGACAAAAGTACCTATAAGGGGATTATGCAGAACATTATACACACAAAAAATTAAGAGATTTTTACCCATAGGTCTAGAAAATAAGCATCTAATTACTATTAAGGTAAGTCATTTTTTTTAATTACCATTAAGGTAAGCCACACTTTTTGGGGAATTTAGGTTTAGGGTGCACTTTTCTATTATAGGGTTTTAGTGGTTTAGACACTTTCATAAGGTATCATAGGGTTTAAGTTTATGCACTTTCATAAGGTACCCTAAGATTTAGGCACTTTCATTAGGGTACCCTAGGGTTTGGGTTTAGGTTTAGGCACTTTCATAGGATATCCTAGAGTTTAGGTTTTAGGGTGCACTTTCCTATTATAGGGTTTTAGTAGTTTATGCACTTTCATAGGATACCTTAGGGTTTAGGTTTAAGCACGTTCATAGGGTACCCTAACATTTAGACACTTTCATACGGCTTTGGTGTTTTAAAATCTAAAATGTAAAATAAAAATAGGAGAGGAGAGAAAGAATGGGAAGGATTACGGAAGAAGATCGCACAGTCAGAATTTCTTGGCTAGACTTAGACGTGCATTTCTGATTTGAGCATAGAGCTCGTTGGAATTTACATCGAAAAGCTTGAGCGGCCCGTAAATCCCCCAAAAATTAACTCAAGATAACTACAACAAAGAATGTGAATTTTTAATTTAAAGCCCCTGTTTTTTAATGTAAGAAACAAAGCCAGTGCCACGTCATTTTGGTAGGGTATTGCTTGCAAAAATTATGGAATAATACCTTGTTGCCTTACCACAATCACCCGTTGACCAAGCCTATGTTGCTAGGCTGGCAAACACACACGCTGAATGAGCAGGGCCACGGTCTAAACTAACACACTCTGCATGGGTAAACCCAAGGAAAATAACTAAAAAAATGCAAAAACTTCTCATTCTGTTTGGTCAGCCGATACACAAGCCATAACACGCACTGAAAATGCAAACATTCTCTTTTATGGGAATTGCCAAGGTACCTAAATTTAGACCAAAATGCGAATCTAACAAAATTTTGATAAGACGACTCAGCCCGGGCAAGTTAAAGGATAATTTGCGCATGGTGTAAAGACCTCTGAAAATTTGCGCATGGTGTAAAGAGCAAAATTTAAACAACCTGTGTCAGATGGTGGCGTTGCAGCCTTCTACTTGTGTTGTCCTACTATGGTCGAACATATGCAATATGTTAGTATGTAATATGTTAGGTACGACGTCAATTGCATTTTGTGGTTCGATTATGTGAAAAAGAACGCCGGTTGGTTAATCCGACCATGGACATTAGAACAGCCACGGAATAAGGGGGGTTTTCTTCAAAGGAGTGTACCAAACAAGAACTTGTGCCTAGTGAATTTCTTTCTCGGCATTTTTTTTGTTTTCTTTCTGCACCTACATTTGCCAAAAATTTAGTTAGAATTCTTTATTTCGTGTAGCAAATGTGTTAGCTAAAATCATTTGGCAAACTCACCTTGAGAGTGGTGTAAATGTGGGCATTGCATGTCGTCAATCTTTACGATAAAGAATATAGAAGTCTATCAATTGATTTCAGTGATCGGTCGGGCGGCAATCTTAATTAGAAACTGTTGAAGAAATCGATCGAGCGAATTTCAAGTCGACCGATTACACATTGCTCGCATATCCGAGTGGACCCTTCTGATAAAATTGGTGGAGAACTCACTCGAGCGCATTTGAAAGCTATTGATTGGAAGGTGCCATACATTTGCTCTAGATTTAGTCGTGCCCTCTTTCTTTTGTTTGACCTCCGAGCACTCGACAATACATTTCTAACAACGTCTTAAGATCTATGAATCTTTAATCTCTTTTGTGCGCCATTATACGTCAATCACAAGTTAGACTTTTTTGATGGATTTCTAGGAGAAAATTGGAAGGCCAGGCTTGAAGAGGAGGAGGCAGAGGCAATAAGTACAAGGTATGCTGAACGTGGATTCATCGAAAGGAGAAGATCTTAGGTCAACTGGTAAAAAGTCAAGGTGTAAAAATAAGGTTAGGTGTTTTGTAATCCCACAATGGTAGTTTTTTTTTTAATTTATTTCTGTAGAATTTAAGGAGTAGAAGTTTCAAAAAATACCCGAAAATCTATTGGTTTTGGATTAGTTATGGCTTTCGTATTTTTTTAATATCTTCAGTTATAATTTTGGAAATTAATATTGACGCTCTCAAAATTGTTAATGGCACTCCAAAAAGGGCGTGTCAATATCAATCCCGATATATCAAGTCCATATAGGAATTGATATTGTCACTCCCCTTTTGGGCATTAATAATTTGGGAAGTGCCATATTAGTTCCCATGATTCTTTATTTATAAAATTTATCTTGTCAAGATTTGTATTTAATCCAAAAAAGACAAACTTAATCCAATTTTTTTATGCAACTAAAACAAAAGTATTGAAAAATATGAGTAAAAATAAAATAAAATGGAATGAATAAGTTAGGCCTAAGGACCCCCAAATCTCATATTTCTCCATATTCACTTGGTGTGAATTTTCTAGTTCCAAATAGAATCACTTCTGTTATTTATTTATTTTTTGCACAAAAATAAATATATATTCATAATCAATAGCAAATTATTGCAAAGTACACGTTGGTCTCCATTAGTCAAATCCGTTAGTCCGATTGCGTTAGTCAATTCCATTAGTCCGAATATATGTGATGGGATAGTCGGTGTCATTTTGAAAACTTGAGCGAATAATGTACCCGGATTTTTATCCGACCAAATGCCAAATCCGGCTTCCATCTCCTTCTACCAAACAGAGCTTATTTTCCCTGATATTGCAAGATCCGCAACGACTCCCTTGATGGTGGAAGTGGTCCCTCCACTGAGAAGAAGGACGACCCACTTGGGAAGGAGCTCTAGTACTCCCTTCGTCTCGAATTCCTCGTACATTTACATACAAGCGTGATATTTTTTAATTATTCATATCTTTCAATATATCATGTTTTTTACTATTTTCAAAATTCTATTTAATAGAACTCGTCGAGAATTATTAACCAACTTCTATATTGCATTATACATTATTTTACATTTGAAATACAAACAATTTTTTGAGATGTCGTGAATCGTAAAGTGGACAAGAAATTTGGGACGGAAGGAATAACTTTTCGTCTCATGGAGTAATTTTTTGCCAGCATTTTTTTACTTTTCATAATTTTTATTTAGCTTTTCGTTCTAATTTTTGAGATTGATCATTTATATAGACGAGATAAGTCAAAAAAGTAAAAACGTGGACCGACTATGAAAAAAAATTATACTATAAGACAACACTTAAAACAAAAAAAAAAGTCATTTTTCAGGTAATTTTTTTTGTATTTAGTGAACTTTTATTTTGGTTTTAGATACTCCATAATTTTTTACTCTAATTGAGATGGGGTGAATAATCCAAAAGGCATAATGTTTTTCTTCTTAGACTTCTCAAATCGAGAGAGATGAATAATTTTAAAAAATTAAAACAGTAAATGAGTAAAATAAAAGACAAAAAAAAAATATAAATAAAAAGGCTAGGAAGAATGGGCTTGTGGCCGACAGTGCATGCTTCAAACCAACGGTTCCACACGGAAAGCTTCAAAGACGCCATCCTAAAATTTCTACTCAAGTCAAGTACCGTCCAATCTCCGATTCCGACGGCTTCTGACTTATGAGGCCAGTGTTGGGGATTTGAGATGCCCTTTAGTCATCGAAGTTATTACTGATTTCAATTGTGGATGCACTAAAATTTGTAAATATAAGTGATCTAAATCGTTTAATAATTTTGAAATAAGGTTCCTAGCGGCTCTACAAAAAATCAACTCAATTGGATATGCATAGTTGATTGATCTAATATTCTCACGTTTCATTCAGAATAGAAATTGAGCTGCTTTATTTGCAGGGCCATTTGAAAAATTCGTTTAAAATTAATGAACGATCTTGATCATCCATGTGGGACCTAAAATTAAATGCCACAAGCTTCAAAGTACGGGTGAGAATTTACGACACGACACGATAACACGACATGAAGTTAGCGGGTTAGTGTTGAGTATTTCTGACACGAAACACATATATGACACGACCCGAGAACACGATTAGTAAATAGGTCAGGTTCGGGTTCAACCCGCATAACCCGAGAATGTCATGAATTAACATGTTCGTCTATTCGTGTCGACACGGTAACCCAAGAATGACACTAATTAACCCGCATAACCCAAGAATTAACCTCATGAATTAACCCTCATAACCCAAGAATTAACCTCATGAATTAACCCACATAGCCCGAGAATGACACAAAAAAATTGTGTCAATTCATGTCGTGTTCGGGTCAAATTTGTCTAAATAGGTCTTTTACAAGTTAAACGTGTCAACCCGAACACAACACGAATATTAGCAGGTCGGGTTAGGGTTCAGTTTTTCGACACGATTAGTAAAGCAGGTCATTTCGACACGAACCCAATTTGACGCGAATTCGATTCGACACGACACGACACAACACGATCCGACGACCACTCCTACTCCAAAGACTCCCTCTTAAAATTCCTACTCCACTGCCGTCCAATCTCCGATTTCAATTTTTGCCCAATCCTCTCATTTTTTAATCTTATTTTGACGACTCGACTACTTAGAATGGATAGGTACAGAAATTGTACAATAGAGCTCACTTTTGGATACATGATCCAAATAGTTTAATAAGTTTAAAATAATATTTATAGCAACTCTATAAAAAATCAATTCATATGAATATGCGTAGAATTCAATAATTCTGGATCAAGAACATAAAAATATTGGGTCAATCATTTAAACACTATGATGCACGGACACGGGCACGGAATTCGAAAAAAATGGGGATACGGACACGGCGGGGGACACGCCACATGGAAAAAATAATAATAATAAATATATATATATATATAAGTACATTTTTTTTATATTCTTTTGTTGCAGAATGTAAAAAGAAGGGTATATTTGTAATACTTTTTAATTTCAAGGGGTAAATATGTTATAACCCAAAATATTTGGGTTTGTAGTGTAATTAAACATAGGATATATATTCCCTTCTTCGTTTACCCTAGTAGCAGCCGCAGCAGACCGACTGGATCGAGCAACACACCAGGTCAGCAGCTCTCGTCGGCGACCCCTCTCTGAATCGTCATCGTCGGCGGCGGCCCATCTCTGCATCATCGTCAACGGCGACCCTCTCTGAATCGTCGATCGGCAGGTTCTTCTTCTTCTTCTTCTTCTTCTTCTTCTTCTTCGACGACCACAACCATGTCCCCATCGGTGTCCCCCTTGAAAAATTAAAAAAAAAAAAAGGGGGACACGCCACATCGCTTGTCCCGTACATATCCCCGCCATGTCACCGGCGTGTCCCCGTGTCCCATACGGCAGTTCGGTGGCCAGGAGCCGTGTCGGTGCTATATAGCTTAAACATATTCAATTGAGTTTGTTTTTTTTTATTTTGCACAGCTAGTAGGAAAATTATTTTTAATTTAATGAACAATTTGAATCATTAGTATGGGATCCAAAAATGAACCTGGCAAAGGCCATATCCGGCTTCCATCTCCTTGTACCAAACAAGGCTGTCTTTTCCCTGATATCGCAACATCCGCAATGACTACCCCTGATTATGGAAGTGGTCCCTCCACTGAGGAGAAGGACGACCCACTTGGGAAGGAGCTCCACTCTAGTACTCCTTCCCTCTCAAATTTCTTGTACATTTAAGTGCATGTGTGATATTTTTTAATTATTTATATTTTTCAATTTATAATGTTTTCTACTATTCTGAAAACTTCGTTTAATAGAACTCATCGAGAATTATCAAGCGAGTTCTATATTGCATTATACTCCCTCCGTCCCTTTTATAGTGTGTACATTTCCATTTTGGACTGTCCCTAAATAAGTATGTGTTTTGAAAAGTTAGTGGATACATTTCCTATTTTGCCCTTAAAAGTGGATTCATTTTTAAAAAGTTAGTAGGTATTGTTATATTAATAAGGGTAAGTCATGAAAAGTAGATGCAAAAGATGTAAAAGTTGATGTGAGAGAAAAATAGTTGGAATTCTCAGGTAACACACTTAAAAGGGGACAAAGGGAGTATATCATTATACATTTGAAATACAATCAATCTTTTGAGATGTCATGAATAGTAAAGTGGACAAGAAATTTGGGACGGAAGGAGTAACATTTTGTCTCGTGGAGTAATTTTTTTTCCAGCATTTTTTCACTTTTCGTTGTAATTTTAGGGATTAATCATTCGTATTGACGAGATGAGTCAAAAAAGTAAAATGTGACGAGATGAGTCAAAAAAGTAAAAATGGGACCAACTATGAAAAAAGTTTATATAAAACAACACTTAAAAAAGAAAGAGTCATTTTTCTGGTACATTTTTTTTGTATTTAGTGAACTATATTTTGGTTTTAGATACTCCATTTTTTACTCTAATTGAGATGTGGTGAATGATCTAAAAAAATTAAAACAATAAATGAGTAAAATAAATGACAAAAAAAGAAAATAGGCAAGGAAGTATGGAGCCGACAGTGCATGCTTCAAACCAACGGTTCCACATGGAAAGAGCTTCAAAGACGCCATCCTTAAAATTTGTACTTAAGTCAAGTAATGCCCAATCTCCGATTCCGACGGTTTCTGACTTATGAGGTCAGTTTTGGGTATTTGAAGTTTTAGGGATTTGAAATACCCGTTGTGATCTTAGTTATTATATTCCATAGTGATTTCAATTGTGGATGCTCTGTAATTTGTAAATATAAGGGATCCAAATCATTTACTAATTTTGAAATAAGGTTCCTAGCAGCTCTACAAAAAATCAACTCAATTCGATTTGCATAATTGATTGATCTAATATTCTCACGTTTCATTCAGAATGGAAATTGAGCTAATTTATTTGCAGGGCCACATGAAAAATTCGTTTAAAATTAATGAACGATCTTGATCATCCATGTGAGACCTAAAAGTAAATGCCACAAGTGGCCGGTACCATTTATGTGCCCTTTCCTTCTATTCCCTTAGGTTTATCGATCGGTATTTTAATGGAGTAATTTGTTATCATTTTAAAATGTATCTTTTTACTCGCGTCATCACTCTCACTAGCAAAAACCTATTAATGGAGTAATTTGTAATCTTTTAGAAATATATGTTTTTAGGCTCGCGTCATCACTCTAACCTGTGCATTGCACGAGATCAAGTGTGCTTGAGAGTTCTAATTGTTAACCCCAGTTGAACAAATGATCTACAACTTGATCCCGTGCATAAAACGGGTTACTGCTAGCTATATGCATGGCTCCCGGAGTATTTGACCAACCCCATACTCATTTTTCAACATATATTCATTTTTTTTCTTCTAATTAATGAACTGCAGTACTGCACAATATCCTTTTAAAGTTAAAGAGTCATACCATCCATATCTGAATCGCATATGCACCAACAATCCTCCCATTGCTACTGTTTTCATGTAGATGATCTTGATTTCTGTAAATGAGATACTATAATGTAAATCAAAAAATCTCTGCTTGAAAAGAGTTATCTATATTGCTTGACATAATAGAGGTTCGTCGATTATCATGAATTTTACGGATCGGATCTAATATTTTGATCTTGGTTTCAGTAGGAAGGAACTCAAAATTTTAAAACATGAACCATAAAATTTATATGTCTAGCTAAAACGTCATGAAACACTCACCTTTACTTAATTAATTAATATGGCTTCAGCAAAATCACAAAACCATGAAGGGTTTCTCATCCGCTCTATTTCCTTCGCAGTATTTGTGTTTGGTATTGTTCAATCTAAGTAGAAAGAGTAACAATAATTACCAAGATGAGACCTAATAAAATCAGAAAAACTATGTAAGAACAAGAAATCTAGGATGGAAAACCTCAAAAAACAACAAATGAGTAAATGTTTAAAAACGTACCTAGATTGATTTTGCGTGAAGAACATAAGAGCCAGCCCACAGGAAATAGCAAACTCAAGCTCATGAATAAATTAGGTGTGAATGAAGAAGATAAGAGAGAGACAAGCATACTCAGGATTGAGTTGTAGAGATTGACTTGACGTTGAAACATGTCCGTAAAAATCATACTCTCTCCGTCCCAATTTAAATGTCTTTTACGGGAGACCGTGCAAGTTTGACCTTAGAAAATAAAATACTTTCGGAATTACTTTCTAAAATTTTTTGTACGGTTCAAAATATCTCAGTGAGTACTTTTAAATTATGTAAAATTTTCTGGAAAAAATTATATGCATGTATGTTTTCTTTTAAAGTCAAAAAATGGCACGACTTTACGAGGGCACATTTAAAATGGAACTGAGAGAGTACTTTGGGTAAATTCCAATGATGACCCCTGAGGATTTTTATAATTGCTGAAATCTTCACTCAAGTTTCAAAATTGAAAATGACCACCACCAAAGATAGAGAGTTGTTCTATATGAACCACAAAAGTTCTCTTTATCACCAATTTCATCCTAAATTACAATCATCAACGATAAATCCTACGATGGAGTTTGAACTTTGAACTAACCTAACTTTCTTTTACATAGTGGTTTATTTTGTTTGAATCATTTTTATCATTGTAAGTGAGAGTGGACTTGTTTACAATGATTGATTTTTAGTCGAAGCGAATTATGTGCGTGAAAATTTGCAAGTGCCATTGATTGCCCCAGTCCCACATCATTTTAGGTTGCCTTTTGGCCTAACTTCTTGTCGACTATTTGGTACGGTCTTTTATTTGTTTAATCAAAAATTTTAATAGACTGAGGCATAATTTTTACACCAGATCGTTCGGATTGATGAGAGGAATAAAATAGTATAATATATGAACCAAAGTAGAAAAAATGATCATATAAAACAATGAAAAAACCCAAGACGAAGACAGTCTTTTCTTTGGTCATATAGATTGTCTTTCTAGGTCTTGTTGGTCGTCTTATACAAACAATTTTCAACATCAATGTGTATTTATATTTTTTCGATATTTCAATGTTGTGTGAAAATATGTCCCAATCTAATAAAAATTAACAAAAAAAAAAAAGCCATGTCAGAATGTCAGCAAGAAGTAGATCAAATTAGAGATCGTTAATGCGTTAGTCCAGCGTGATAACTGTCATGTTAAAATATTTCTTCTTTTTACTTTTCTCCCATCGTCTCTTCCACGCAATTGAAAGACAGAAAATGTTAGAATTCCGTAACGTATCTGCCGGTCCGATATGTTCTGAACAAATTACGTATTATAACTGTCCCGACTTTTTCACTGCCTATAATAAGTGTGCATTTTGTAGGTGTAAGTAGCCTGAATTTTTTTTTGAAACTTAAGAGTTTTGAGCTTCTTTACGTACATCTCAATTAATCCATGAGAGATTAATCTCATAATTTGCTAGCGGGAGTTCAACTAGAGTCGAAAAACAGCCGTCTGAACTGGTCTCAAGAAAATTAATACGCCGTACTACTAACCAGCGTTTTTGTTGAAAGATACATGACACATTTGAGAATCCAAATTTGTTCACCTTCATTAGGTGAGGGTGAACAAATTTGCACTCCACAGTTGATGGTAGTGGTCCCTTGAATGAGGAGAAGGATGGCTCATTTGGAAAGGTGCTTCAAAAGTATCAGGGGTAGACCAAGAAATCAAAGTAAGTCTTTCTCAGAGCAAGGGCCAACCCTGCTCAATTATTGTTAAAATCAGCGGTCCCGCAGGAAAAGCTCCAAAGCAAAGGCTGTCATCCTTACTTCCATCTCATCTCTGTCTCCAGATCACACACACACCACATGCACAATGAATTGCACAACAGCTCTAAAGTCGGTCTCTATTTCAATTTTTTTTTTTTTAAACACCAACAGCTCTTGATTTTAAATGTTACAGACTCACTTCTATCATATAGTACATGGAATTGTGTGATTAAGGTTAAATGTCGCGGGGGCAAAACTGCATCCGACCTATACCATAGGTGGGTGAAATTTACTTTTCTAAGAAGGTGTCAAGATTTAGCAAATACACGATCTTTTTAGAGACTTGAAGCAATATTTACCAAGCATTGATCAAAGAAGAAAATTGGAAAAGAAAGAAGGATTTAATCAAATTGTTGTATGCAGTCCAACGATGGGACGTCTTTAGTGCCACATTGGACTGCATGAATGTTTCGAGTATATTTTGGAAAATTAACCCCCTTGATATCAGAATTCGTCCATGTCAGTTGATTTCCTGTGTTGTCATCTTAGTACCGAAACCAAATTTCAGCATGGTACCTAAAAGAACGGCTACAAACAAATTGAGCCAAGTCGAGCACTAAGGTGTTTGAGATTGTTTATCCAAAAAAAATAGATAGGCTCCATCTCATATCGAGCTTAGATAACCAAGCTCGACTCGAGCTTCTCTCATCGCTGGCCTAGCATTTACAGAGCTTGAGCTCAGCTTTTGCCTAAAAACTCAATTATATGTGAAAGAGCCAGGGTCAAGTTTGAGCTCGATCTTGCAAACCTCCAAAATTGATTTGGAAACGGTCTTTATATAAGATCAATGATCTTTCAAAACCTTGTAACGATTCAAAATAGTCATTCAATAACCAAGTGTTCATCGGAGACCCAAATCTTTACCAAAACATGCAGATTCTCTTTGAGTGCTTCACTGGAAATAGACAATGACTTTGAATAACACAGAGGGAAATGGCTACAATACACACCCCTTTTTTGGTGCATATCATATACACCCATGTTATTTACCGTTGGATCTTGAAAAGTTACGAATCGATTACAGAAAGTTACGAATAGATTACTTGTTAATCTGAGTAACAGGTGACCTAACAAATTGAAGGAAAAAAAGAAGAAGGTAAATTTCACTTACCTCCCCTGATATTTTTGACAAACACAGAGACCTCCCCTATACTTTTTGAAATTCCCCTATCCATTCTTACTTTTCAAATTAATTGTCAAATTCTCCCCTGCCATTACTTTAAGGCTAACATTGTTAACTTTTTTGCGTGGAATGATCATAGTACCCTTATATATCTTCCACCGTAAAAAAATTATTTTTTTTTAAAAAGAGTGAAAAAAAGGTTTTTAAAAAATTAAACTGTTTTTCATTTAAAAACAAAAAGTATCAAAGAGAATTTTTTTCAAAAAAACTACTTTTGAATTTTTTGTTGAAAATAGTTTTTCGAGGGAATTTTTTTTAATTTTCTTTTTAAAACAGTTTTCTGGATAAAAACTAGTCTTTTCTAAACAATTATTTTAAAAGAATAAAATTTTGAAAAATAGTTTTTTTTTCAAAAGTCTAAAAACAAATTTTGAAAAAAAAGTTGTTTAGAAAACCAGTTTCAAAATTATAGTGTGTTTTTTTTTTCCTTCAAATTTTTTTCAGAAAGTATCTTTTTTGAAAAAATTTCTCTTTGATACTCTCTCTGTCCCACAAAGTTTGTCCGGCACGGAGTACTAGGGATAAAAAAAACTAGTTCTTTGTAAAAAAAGTTAATTTTTTCCAACAAATAATAGAACAAACATTAATCTATTAATCGGTGCAAAAAATTTATTTTCTATCTTGACAAAAGTCTATTTTTTTTTAGTCATTGGACTCCATGCCGGACAAACTTTATGGTACCAATGTAAAGATCCCGAAATGACACATAGCGCATGGTGGGCCCACTTTTCGGGTCCTGCACGAATAATCTGAACCGTTCAATAATTTTAAAATAATTTTTTGACTACCTTGGAAAAAAATCAGCTTAATTCGATATGCAAAAGTGATTCATCCAAACTTCAAATTTGTCATTCAGAATTCAAGATCTTGAATTCTGAATGAAAAACTTGAAGTTTGGATAAATCACTTACGCCTATGCAATTGAGCTGATCTTTACAAAGACACTTGAAAATTTATTTTAAAACTATTGAATAATTCAGATTATTTGTGCAGGACCCAAAAGTGGGCCCCGAAATTTTTAAGTGTTTAAATTTTCAACTTGCACCATAGCTATAATTTGGGTTGAATAAGTTGCGCTATTATTATACTTTGGAAAAATTTAATGAGTTTAAATTTTCAAATAAGTTGAGTCATAGTTATAGTAAAAGTGTTTTCAAATTTTTTTTAGGGAAGAGAGGCCCAAATTAATAACTAAAATTAGTTTAGATTAAAAATTCCTTCTTCTTCTTTCTTGTTTTTTTTGAAAATTGAAATTGAAATTAAAATTATTTTTAAAAAAACTCATTTACAGAATCAAAACACATTGGTCTCAACAATTACTAAGGCCATATAATATCAAAATATAATAAAAAGTCAAAGCTTAATATTTTTTTTAGTATTTTGAAGACTGTTTGAAGCACATAATGTCAATTTTTTTCTTTTTCGTATTTTTAAGAAAATATATATATTTAATATATTACACAACACTTTTACTTACAGAGGAAATAGTAACATAACTGTTTATCATTGATTAAATGTGTTATATATAATGATTGAATATAAAACCAGTTGTAGTGTTCTCTCCAACTGTAAGATCCCCTTAAGCAGTCCCACATCGGGAAGTTGATATACTAACATGTGGTATATAAGGATTCATCACTAGCTACTGTATAACTTGAGGTTAACCTTTTGAGGCTAACCGCAAGCAGGTCAGAGAGATGGAAAAGTGGCAGTTGGTAGTGGCCCGGTGAAAAATTACAAGTTATTGTCAGAATTTTAGAATTTGGGAAAGAGATTTTTACCTCTAGGTCTAAAAAAGAGATATCTAATTACCATTAAGGTAAATCACTTTTTTAAATTACCATTAGGATAAGTCACCCTTTCTAATTACCATTAAGGTAACTCACTCTTTTTGGGGGTTTAGGTTTTGGGTGCACTTTCCTATTATAGGGTTTTAGTGGTTTAGGCACTTTCATAGGGTACCCTAGGATTTAGGCACTTTCATAGGGTACCCTAGGTTTAGGTTTAGGGTGCATTTTCCTATTATAGAGTTTTACTAGTTTAGGCACTTTCATAAAGTACCCTAGGGTTTAGGTTTAGGCACTTTCATAGGGTACCCTAGGATTTAGGCACTTTCATTAGGTACCCTAGGGTGTAGGTTTAGGTGCACTTTCCTATTATAGGATTTTAGTGGTTTAGACACTTTCATAGGGTACCTTAAGGTTTAGGTTTAGGTTTAGGTTTAGACACTTTCATAGGGTATCCTAGAATTTAGGCACTTTCATATGGTTTGGAGAGTTTTGAGGAGAGAAAACTTGTGCCCATGTGGGTAGGGATGGCCATGGGGAGGGGAGGGGGTGGATACCACTACCCCCATCCCTGATCCCCGAACATATTTTAATCCTCATCCCCTCCCCGATCCCCATGGGGGATTTTTTTTTAACCTCCATCCCTGCCCCAATGCCGGGAACGGGGATCCCCACGGGGAATCGGGGATCCAAAAATTCGTGAAAATTTCAATCCAAAAATTCGCAAACTCAACCATATTCACATTCAAGATGAACTCAAGTATCTTTAGAAGAACTAAGCATAGTACCCAATGGTATCTGGACTTGAAATGACCGAACTACAAATACGACGGCCATGTGAG
>JAXBDA010007083.1:0-18716 GCA_036023075.1 Gaultheria prostrata
AATTGGTGACACGTCACTAATTTTTTTGGTCGCTGGAGATGGGATGGTGGTCGGCCGGAGGGGGGTGGTGGTCGGCTGGGCCTTAGGAGTATTTTTTTTTTTTTTAAGGAGTGAGGGTATTTGTGACCAAAATAAAGGGAGAGTGGGTGTGTTTTATCCTTTAATTAAATCATAATTACAAACAATGTCTTTATGTTTTATTACAAAAGTTCATTGTCATTCTCTTTCAAATAGGTAAAATATTGTGCATTTATGACTAATTATTCCTAAAAAAAACCATTGCAACAAAATTTGGTCACTTCAATGAAGCCTAAGCCTCAATTGTTATACCGTATAAGCCTTACAGAAAAACTGTTGCAGGTAAGATTTGAAACATGCTCCTCATGGTTGTGAGTGGTTTGGGCTTACCATTGGGCCAGTAGACAATTAACGATTTTTTTTATGCATTATACACTGCGTATTTTTAGGTTATGGCTAATTGGGGGGCCCAAATTTAAGGGGCCCAGACGCCGGCCTGCTAGACCTATGCCCAAGGCCAAGCCTCTTGGGTGATAGTGAAAATTTCTCCCTCCCATGGTGTAGGTATTGAGGCCGAATCACTTAAAATATTGTGTGCATGTTGCACTTCTTGTTTATTTTTACTGCACTTTCATTGCGGGTATAGGGTATAAAATCCCCTACAAATTTCAATTGACCACATTCCAACATCAGACGCCTGTATTTGACTCGACTTTGATGTTTCTCACTCCTTTCTTTTCTGATAGACTAGTTAAAAGACTCCGTGCATGCACGGAGTGTCGTGCTCATTTTGTGTGTTTTTTCCCTACTTGACATCTTCAGGGCCGGCCTTGACATCTGGGAGGCTTATAGCGAATTTTAAAAATAAGCCATTGGTTTTTTATCAAAAAAAATTCAATATAGATGGCTAATAACAAGTAGAAAGATTAAATATGATGTTTTAGCTTGGCAATTTAAATTTTTTTTCCATTAGAGATTTTTTTTTTTGAAGTACCGCTCATCGAATGGATTTTCCAACTAATCATTTTATTATCTGTTGCTCTAAGAATACTATTTTAAAAATAAAAAATTAGTATCAGTTTTGAGCATTTTCTATTGAAGTTTGTTGATTCAAAATTAATTTTTTTTAGTTTATTTTCAGTGTTAAAAGTGATAAACTCTTGTTTCAATGTGATTGTGTGCAAAATATTTGAACATTGGAGTTGAGTAATATCTACCACTAAAAAAGTTTTATTAGTTTGTACTACTGTAATAAGTGGTGCAAGAAGAAAAGTTATCTAGCAAAAAAAGGGTCCTGTGGTAAAGCTTTGGAGATTGATTCGGATAATTTTGGAAAGTGGAGGTAAAAGTTGATGTGGAAAGTGTAAAATGGATCCTGGGGATGTGGGGTATCGATCCTAGAACAACAAAGAACCAATGCGGGTGCATAAACCACTGTGACAAATGTTCCATTTGCATTTCATACATAATAATTTAAATATATTATAAAATTAGCTGACTTCTATTGAAAGTGGACTCTCTTTTTTTTTTTTTTGCTTAAATTAAGGGCTTAAAGCCGCCGCACCTTCAACTTCACCTCAGGGCCGGTCCTGGACGTCTTTCGTGGGTAGTATTGACATGTATGAAGAAGTTCAAATAGCTGAATTTTGAAAAATCAAGTAGGGAAAACACTTTGCATGTGTTGGTGATTCATCGTGCCGTTTTCAATTGTTTGGACTGCTTGAAATTGGGCTTGTTGTTTTAAACAACTGGCCCATCCATTTTGCATATCTGTTCGTTGTAGTCGTGTCCAGTTTGGTTTTGTTCCTTTTTAAATGATATTGGAATCCGTGAGCATATGCATATAGAATGGTTATTTTGCTCTTTCGGTTTTTTGGTTAATGGCTTTATCGTATTAATCTGCGGGTTTGGGCTGGACTTTTATAAGCACTGTCGGCCTCTTTTTCTTCTCTTTTTGGGCTCAATCAGGTCTAGTGCCGGAAAAAAAGGGGAAAAAAAAAAAAAAATTGGTACATAGGAAAAAGCAACAGAAAACTACATCCTCTCAAACGCAATATCTCTCATGTCAGCTCCGAGGAGTGGGATCCGAATGATATCCTCCGGTGAGGAAATATGGGAGACCCACTTGTGTTCTTGATCGACTCTCATGTTGGCGAGCTTGTCTGCCACCTTGTTGCCTTCTCGGTATATGTGCCTTAGAGAGCATCCTTTGCTAGCCATCAAACCCTTGCATTCCTTAATAAGAATCGAGAAGGGTGAGTGCTCTCGGGCCTCCTCGTTGATGAGCGCAATTGCAGCGGTTGAGTCCGAATCAATCTCCAAAGCTTCCATGCCTTGGCTTTGCACCAGCTCCAAAACCCTTAAAATTCCTCAAAGTTCAGCCTCAAGACTTGTTGCTTGATTGTAGTCTGCTTCTAAACCATGTGACTAGGAAGTGGAGGAAATAAATTCGTGGGGATGACACATTTTTTATTTTTTATTTTCCCTACTTCTGATTTACTAATTTGGTGAAAGTCGACTGGGTTGAGGTGGTAGAAAGATGGGAATTCGAAGACACTGTAAGGCATATAAGTGACCTATAGAGCTGTAGTGCACAATTTGAATCGTTCAATAATTTGGGTCCTGATGCTTGTCGGTCGTAGCTACAGCCTACAATTGTCACGCCCCGATTTTTCGGAAATATGAAAATATAATTTAAATACATTTTTAAATTGGATTTCCCCTTCTTTTTTTTTTAAACAATTAACAACTAAAGCCTTGTAGATTCAAATCACATTTCGATGTTTATAACTCAACTGTAACTTTACCAAAACATCCTTACGTCACGATTTCAAAATTTTAAAAAAAATACAGAGCAACTAAGGATTAAAGTATCTACCAACGCTCGACAAATCCTTCTTCCGTCATCATGACCTCACATTCCTGACATGGCCTTCCCGTCCCATCTTCAATATCTAAGATGAAAAGCCAGGACCTGTTCAACTCTAAAACTTGGCATAATACGTCAGAGTCGCAGAGCAACATCGTGGTATTATACCAGGGTTACACAAGTGCAACACCATGAGCGATAACGCCCCGTAGAAAAAACACCACCTCACCCATAACTTTACAAATAACACACGGCTCGATACAAAGGAAACGAACGACAATAAGGAATAATAAACTGATTCAATAACAATCTCCAATCATAGCAAAAGTTACTTCGATTAATCAAACTTTCCATTTGTTTTCCTTAAAACGTCTAGGTGATCTTCTACATCGGTACCCCAACCCAGTGAACCTAGTTGTCCTTTCTAACCGTCAACGATGACTATAACAATAATAACATTTTAACCGATACAAAAGAGAATCATGTGAGAACGGTAATAAGACATTATCCATTTATATGCACATTCAACATATTTATACTTAGGGAAGGGATTTAACTACCTCAGGTCCGTCGTTGCAGCACGTCACGACACCTTTGCTAAAAATGCAAGTTAAGGGTCCTTGAACTCCGGGCCTAATATTAACAAATCCAACTCTTAACACTTGCTATAAGCACTACAGATCAAACATAATACCACCGACACGTGTACTCGATGTGTTCGTGGGTACGAGACTCGATTTAGTCTAGGAAAACTTTACGCCTGATCTGTCCAGAAATCAGTCAGCGTTCTCTTCGTTTGAAAATCCATATAAAATAGAAAATACAATTTGTAAACTTATCCTTTACACCGGATATGCAAAATTTTGTCAGGAAGCCAACGATACTCTCGGATTTCCAAATGGGAGTCTAACTTTTGCGCCTTTAAGAAAAGTAACAGTGCTGGTCCAGAACGGACCAACCATCGTAAAATGGGCATAACTCACTCAAAACTTCATCAAATCAGGCGAGACCAGTTGGGTTAAAAAGATAAGACATTTTTCTAGCTTATCAAACTAGAAGCATTAAAAAATATGATCTGTGGAGGAAATGGGTCTATTTCAAAGTTGACAGCTCACAAGGAGGAAAAACAAGCATCTAAAACATGTTAGGTTTGACCCATTTCTTTCAAAGAACCCATGTCCACCAAAAATCACACTCATACTAATCAATAAGGGGAGTAATCAGTCCAAAAACTAGAACATTTGAAGTTGGTTTGATGCCCCTAAAAATTCGTACAAAACAGGGTCTGCAGAAAAATGAGTGAGCACAGAATAGCCTGACTTCGAAAAATCACCATAAATCGAGTTCTTAATATTTTGGAGAGATTATAGTGTCAAAAGTTTTGTAGTGAAACGAAGTTCAAAAGTTAAGAAGGACTCAAAGTCCAAATCGTACTCCAAAGGTGAGAAAACAAGCAAATACAGAGGCTACACAAATCTGTCCCAGAACAGTTTTACAGTTTGCAACCCAGATTTCAAAAATTCATAGTAAATCGAATTCTTAACGGATTTTACTGATTCCAGCGGCAAAAGAAAGAGCTTTGAGTGAAATTTGAAACATCAGAAGGGACTGAAACCTAATTAACAGTTTAAGAAGTCGAAATCGACCAAAATCTGAAACCCAGTTTGCTGAATGAAAACTGATGTACTCCTAGGTACATAAACACGAAAATGGGCCATTAAAAATCAACAAAAATGGAGGAGGGAAGAGGTATACTTGCAGAGATGAAGTTGTGCGGTGGAGATGGTGATCGGAATGGTGGTGAAGGTGGCCGGACAGCGGCAGTCGTGCCTCTCTCTCTTTCTCTCCTCCTCTTCCTTCTCTTCTTTCTTTTTTCTGATTTTTTTCCCAGACAACAAAGGGAAAGGGAGGGGCTGAAGTCAAAAAGGAGGGGGGCAGGCGTGGGGAACAGCTGGGTACGCGGTACGAGGCACAAAATGCAGTACAATGTACTCCGAGCGGTGTACATCTGTTCGGGCTTCGGTCTCAGAAAAATACCAAAATATTCATATTGACTTAGAAAATCGTGGGGAACGTCACCGTGCGCTCATAATTGCTAACAAAAATCTCAAAAGTTGGGCACGCTTTACGATGCTCTCGCGAAGTGACAATATCGAGTTGTTTCGTGTTCCACAATCGTAATAGTCAAGCTCGAGTCGCCAAGCATTTTTAAAATTAAATTTATTTCACATGAACCCCTAAGTTAACCTTTTAAAACATTTCCCCACAGTTCCCCAACTCTAATAAAATAAAATAAACATACACACAAAATTCCGGGTCTTTACAACAATGCTCTTAGAATATTTGGAGATCCCGATGTTATTGGTTCCACCACCTCCTTCGAATAAAAAGCTTAAATGAAGGGAAATGATTTTCACATCCACTTTTATCCCCCAAACACTCCATTTTTAGTCTTTATTCACTTGAAAGTATTAAATTGCCCTTCATATGAAAAAAATGACTTATGATGCAAGGGTAATTTGGTAATTTCAAGAAGAATAAATACAAAAGGAAGTGTCTAGTGATAAAATGAGGATGTGAAAATCATTTCCCTAAATAAAAAGCTTCCTCACTTGTTCAACTAATTGGAAACCACGATAAGACCTCTCTGTCAATGACAAACTATAAAATCGGGGAACTTGGCCCATGTATTGCTTAACATTACTTGATTTTGCTAAGATAATAATTTTTAGAGAGCGCTTATAAGACTAAAATAAAAACTATAATTTCTAATTAATGTCCCCAATAATCTACTAACAATCTCCAATCACGTGGATGGTGGAAAGTTTTTCCACTTAGAAAGGTATTTTAGCGTGGCCTTGAGGCCGTACTTGTTAACGGCTTGTTTGGCCTCTCGAAATCCATCACGTCGATCTATGTCTGGTTTGTCCTCATTTTCTCTCATCAAATGCTCTTTTAATTTTTGCGTAAAGCAATTTTCCGTAACGTACTGCTCCAACCACATGTGAGATATCAGGTGGCACAATCCTTCTTCGATTTTCCCATTTAGACGAGAAGTCAAACCTATGAAAAATTCAAAGTATATAGAGTTTAAACCTAATAAATCAGGAGTAAGAAGCACTGCTTGAACAAGTAAAGAAAATGATCTTCACACTTCACTTCTCCTTCGGTCTTTGGATACGCTTTTTGAATATGATAAGTAGATAGTATTGTCATTTTCTTTTGGTTCTGGTTTTGGGCAGAGCTAGAGGATGCATTGTGTGAGGGATTGTGGCTGGTATAAAGGGACGAGTTATTGCTGGTATACATTCTCTCGGAATAATTCCTGTCTGGAGGGCATCTTCTACTGACAGTCCGATATCTAGGTAAGTCTTGAAATCATTTGCCTGTGCCGTGACCAAATTTTGAGCAAGGTCAGGCTGCAGGTTTTTGGTCCCAATCCTTATCTGATCTTTAGTGGAAAGGGGCTCCACCATTTGGGCTGCCTTAGCCCTCCATCTTTTCAGAAAGTCACCAAACGACTCCTTATCCCCCATTTTGGTGGACTCCAGTTCCCGAGTAGTAACACCCAACTCAATGTTATAACTGTAATATTTCACGAAGGCCGCCACAATACTTTCCCATGATCTTTTCTTGTCTATATCCAGCGCAAGAAACCACTGGAGCGCCGGCCCCCTTCAAGGTCTGATGAAACATCTGGGCCATGGCATTTTCATCAACGCCTTGGAGGGTGAGGGAGCTCACATACGCCTGAATATGACCTTCAGAATTCCCCGACACGTCAAATTTCTCAAAATCTACCGGCTTAAACTTTTTCGGGAGCTTGGCATTCGAGAACAAATGGAGTTTAGACATATCAAAGCCTGTGGCAACGGCTTTCTATCCCTTCAGAACGGTTACCTCTAACTGGCTAGTTTGGCTGTCATTTCAGCCAAGTGCGGGTCCTCAACAGCCTATTCTTGCTCTTCCTCATGGGGCATTCCTGGTTCTGGATGTGGGTTTTCGGGAGGTGGTTGTACTGGTGGCAGACGGTTCTGGATGTTAATGAGCATGCCCATCAGTTGGGCGACCTGGTTATCGTTGCAGATTCTTAACTCCTCCATCTCTTTCCTCATTTGTTCCAACTCGTTTGGTTCCCTATCCATGGCCATGTTGGGTTTTGATACCGGTGGAGGGTTTCTGGTCAATCGTTGCCTGGGAGGTCTTTTCCAAATGGGTAAGGTCTTCTTCTCTTTTGCAGGCCCAATTGTTCAATTTTGACAAGAAGCAAAAATCCCGACTCACAACTAGTGTCTCGGTGTTATATACAAGAATAAGAATTTTATGCACATACGTCGTCACGTCACTCTCCATGAAAATTTAATCCTAGAACTAGTCCTAGGGTTAGTCTACCGGTGTTTGAGACTCACTTGAAGCCGTTGCACAGATGATTCATAACACTCCGGGTAGGCCATTACTCGGCAGGTATAATTCCAACCTAATTAATGTTGGAATTAAGACCTGTTACTCCTTCATGGCCATCTGAGACAGAGCAATATGAGTGCTTTGATCCATATACTAACGACTCTAAGGCTAGTTTACAAACACGGGTAGCCGTTCGGGCATGGCAAACACCGGAGGTATCTCAAACTCCATGGATTTATAGTCTCCTGGACTGACTAACTAAAATGACTTTGGGAAGTTGCCCCGATCCTCAAGTTTTGTTTTCGAACGTCGTATCCTTAGAAAGGGGCCGATAAGATTTGGTGAATATGCTTAACAAGTCCTTGACAAGGACTCGACTTTGGAGTTAGGGACGAATGTACCGTACCGGTCCAACCATGCCTAACTTCCCTCGTGTCATTGCTTAGAACCGGTTAACGGGTTGGTGTACCCGTAAATTTACCAATTCTTGCTAACCGTTAAGGATAGTGGGTAAAAAACGTGCACGTAGGGTACACGACTCATCATCGGGCCGAAGCAACCTCCTACTAACCGTGAAGGAAACCTACGGCTAAACGGGTAGCGTAACGGTACTACTCCTACGATATGCAAATATGCATGGATGACAAGACAAAGAAAACGGTAACACGTAGCACGAAAGCATGTGAGAGCACCTAATCTTAACACGTGGGTCCGTCCTTAACGTGGGGGTTCTACGGTAGACTATATGCAAAGGCTGAGTTTTGGTCTCAGAAGGGTACCCCGGACTCAAAGCCAGCGGCCGTAATCCACTGTAAACGGTGCCTAACGATGTAGCTCATCACGATCGAGGGCTGCTGGGCATCCTGGGATTCCCCATCACCGGAAAGCCGGGTGGGATTGCTTGAACACACCAGCGAGGCTAGTAACCATGCACGTGAGATGCAAAAACCAAATTCCAAACATTTTCAAAAATCTCACAAATCATTTTTCAAATTAAACCCACTTTTGATTAACAAAAAGTTTGTAAAATAAGTATTAACCAGCGCTCCCCAACGGAGTCGCCATATATGGACACCCGTCGGGCGGATGCCCACAAGCGATGCCCCCCCGATTGGATTGGATTGGATTGGATTTTGAAAATGATTTTGGAGTCACCACCCGGGTTTATGGATCAAACCCGAGAAACCAAAAAGAATGACTCGTTATGCCCAATGGTTTTGAAAATGATTTAACCAGTCGTGCGAAAACCTTTTATTTTTCCGGGTTTGGTTACGAGAGGGGAAGGGTTTTAATGCACCCCCCTCGCCCGGTCCGTGAATCGGTCTCTACTCAATAACTTGTGGGATGTGAAATGCTTAAAATTTGGTTTTAAACATGTAAATGGAATATGGGGACGGGGAAACATGTACGCGAGATAAAACACAATTAACAAAGCTACGGTGATCGTGTGTTCGTGAATTTATAATGAGAATGATGATGAACAATGTAAATATGGTCTTGAATGAATGACATGCAGTGGTCAACCATCTCAGAATAACTCAAATGATCAACAAAATGAAACTAGACAGTACTGGACTGAAATTGATTTGATCCAGAAGCTTGAGTTGAGCGCTCAAGTCAGGGGTACTTGAGCGCTCAAGTCACATCTTTCTTCTCCATTTTTCCTTTGAAAAATCATGACCAAGATCTTCACTTGTTTCCATAATTTGATTTTCACTGTTTATTTGGAAAAATAATCAACATATGAGCATCATCTTACAGTCTTCCTTATGATTTTTGAAAAGAAAATATTCACATAGACTTCTTTTTAAAGAAAGGAAGAAGATAAGATGAGTTATTGATCGGGAGTGAATCAGATTAGGATCGGACCAACAACAACATGCATACATAACCAAATGAATTGAGAATGGAATAAGAATTGAAGTACAATCAACAAATACACTATACTGGAACTGACTTGAGCGCTCAAAGACTTGAGACTTGAGCGCTCAAGCCATTCCACCAACCATGAATCTCTGCTAGTTTGCTTCACCATTCTGATTTCTTTGAAAACTCAATAGAATTTAGTCACTCCTAACTTAGAAGAGACATCAGTTTTGAACCGTTTCTTTACTTTTTGAAATGATCAAACTCCGTGTACATGACCTTTGTGATGATCAAAAAGAGAATAAAGCAACTTTGAATGTAAATATTCATCATCAAAGGCCATACACTTATATTAATCAAGGAATCAGAATGATCAACAAATACACACACACACACACATATAACTTAAGAATATGATCAGAACTCAGAAAAGATAACAAAAGGTACAGATTTATGTTCTGACTTGAGCGCTCAAGAGAGGGAGACTTGAGCACTCAAGTTCCTCCTCACATCATGCCTTTTTTTGACAGTTTGTATCATTCTTCTGATCCCTTTTCATGCTCAAAAGACTTTGATCATCTCAAATATCTATAAGTTTCATCTTTGAACTTATTTTTCTTTCAAAATAATCTTTCATTCACATTTTTCTTCAACATAAATTACATGCATGACCTTTGATGGTTATTTTGAGACAATCAAGAGGTAAATAAGTAACTTTAAGGGTGAAAAACAACCATCTAAGATCATACACTGAGATAAAATGAGCTGTGATGATCAAAATAACAATGCTAGCAAACTGTCAAAGATTGACTTGAGCGCTCAAGATAACTTGAGTTGAGCGCTCAAGTCAGGAATAAAACAGTGAGATTTCAAAGTTATTTTGAACTTTTGTGACCTTATAGCAGCTATACAAGTATGAAGAACTTGATAGATTCTACTGGTCTCCCCTCAGGAACCCAAAATGAGATTTTGATCACATTTTCTACCTTTTGGACTTGGATTTGGCTTGAATTTGATCAAGATGGAATGTAGCTTGGTTTGTGAACTGAGATTAAGGCTTTTAGGGATGTTTTGGGTAGTAAATGGCCCACTGGATGGTGTTAACTAGTTGTGATGGGAAGTAAAACTAGTTTAAGCTTTTGAAAGTGAATTTTGGACTTGGTTTGGATGGGTTTGTATGAGAGAGTGAGCTTAGGACGAATTGAGTGAAAGAGATTAGAGAGAGTGGGTGAGTTCTGGTTTGAAGGAGAGAGGGCAATAAAAGAGTAGAAGAAGGTGTAGAGAGTGAGAGAGGTGAGGTATTTATAGAGGAAATGAGAGGGAAATGAGTTGGTTTGAAATTAGAATTAGTTGAGAGGGTGGAGAGTAGTTTAGAGGGTTGAGTATACTTGTGGTGAAAGGTTAATGCCGGATTATGGGGGAGCATTGGCTCCCTTGCATGTGCATTTCATCATTAACCCACTCGCTGTAACTGACTGAAGGGGACTTGAGCGCTCAGGTCAGGGTGAGTTGAGCGCTCAAGTGGAATCTTGACTTGAGCGCTCAAGGCAGGTTCATTTGAGCGCTCAAGTGGATCTTTGGGCAGCTTGTTTGGTTTATTGGGCCTTGATGTTTGGAATGAATTAGGCTCTTTTGATGGGCTTTGAATGGTTTGAGGGAAATTTGATAAATCCAAGCCTTATTCCAATCCTTGAGGTGAACAATATTGGTCCGGTTCATCATCGGGAATGCTTGCGCGCATCCCGGGTTCAAAATCGGGGTGTCTACAGGCCTCATAGCCGTACCTAACGGATCTTCAAACCCTAACTCCTAAGGAACTCAAATGCATGGTCATACGGGCTTTCCAGAATGAATAATCATTACCGTTGAAAAAGGGTGGCCTCGAGTTTGAGGCTCCATCTTGTGGTGCGTTCATGTCCATTATAATTAGAATTAAACTCAAGTGATTAAACCTAAACAGAGCAACCCGCTCTGATACCAATTGGAATAGGAGTTTTGATAAAAAGTACCAGTTTATAAAAATAATGACCGATTAAAAATTATTAAATTAAAACTGGTTGATTGTCTTGATTAATTCAAACCAAACCACAAGTATTGCAGCAAAAATAAAATGGAGACAAGAAACGCACAATTTACGTGGAAAAACTTAGGGTCCTAAATAACCCTAAGCCAAAACCACGGCCTAACACTACTGATTTATTCTATTAATAAAAAAGAAGTACAGATTGCGAAATACTTAGTAAAAACCTTACCCAGTCTTTACCTATTCTCGCCAATCTCCGATGCTCCCAGAGCTTCTTCGAAATTCAATAGATGAACCACAGACTTCACGCCCGATCTCCGGATTCAACTGGCTCCGAATCAATCTCCAAAAGATTCGGCCACAGCAGTATACGGCACCACGAAACATGAACAATCGGATGAATGATGTGATATGAAAAAAATTTCCACCAACCAAAAACTAAAGCACAATGAAAAATATGTGGTTCCTTTCGTCTGTTTTTTTTTTCCGTCAGAATGTGTGCATAGAAAGAACTAAAGCACCCTATGAAGACAAATCTAGTTTCTCTCGGATTTCTCAATCTTCTTTTCAAACATATGCAATCAATTTCAATGGGTAATGCTCCCATATATAGGCATGCAAGAAGTTCACGCCCATATGCCAAAAAGAATCTAATTAATTAATTCTTTCCACAAAAAAATCTTTTAATGACCCCATATGGGGAAGTAGATTTTCGGAAGTTAAAGGAAATAGATATCTTTATATATTTTCGGAGCATTAAAAGAAACTTGCTTGATATCAATATAAATATATATGGGTATGGAAAGCGAATTTTCGAAGACCTTTTTTAGGAAAGACAAATGTGCATATATAAACGTAATCTCCGTACCTACGGTAAATGAATATATTTTTTATATTAGGAAAGAGAAACATGCAAAAATAGAATATATTTTCTTAAAATAATATGCATGACGTGTCGTGCAATGCATTTACCTTGACTTCGCAACGGTCAACTTGGCGCAGATAATAGGTGGAGCATCGAGCGAGCAATTACCCCTTAAAATGTCTACCCACTACAATTCAAATCGAGTCGATATAATAAACACACAAATGATGGTTTTGGACAACCCCAGAAAGTGCCAAAATATTTAACACATAATATATTTAGGGAGAGTGGAATAAGAATCTATGCTACCTCTCCTTCGAAGTTTTTGCTGGATTTTGGGTTTTTGCGAAAAAACGGAGCGTCGGCGTGGAGGCAGCTCCTCGGCTTGATTTGGTCCAAACGGTTGGTTGTTTTGTGACCTTGGGGAGTGGTGAGTGTATGTGTATGTGGGTTTAGTGTGTGGTTGGGCCTAGGTGCAAAACCCACTTCTTGATTCTCACTTTCTCTATGTGTCGAAAGTTAAAAGGAGGGGAGGTTCTATTAGTTTGTTTTAATAGTGAAACAAGATTGGTAGGAAGCTTGGTCTTTTAAAACGACACTTGGGTGGCAGGAATTAAAGGTTGAGAAAACAAAATGGAATGCAACTCCTCTCTTTTTCTCTGCCATCATGGAAATTAACGAGAAGTAAATGGGTTTACTTTCATAGGACCCATTGGTTGCTAATAATCTTGGTGGGGAAGAATCCACGTATCAGTAGACAAAATAAAAGGAAAGGAGGGTTTTGGTATGTAGAGTGGTTGGGTAATTATTTCTAGGACATATTAGTCTTCAGTTAGGTGTTGAAAATGATGGTGAAATGGAGGAAGAAGACTGGAAAGAAAATGGGCAAAGGTAGTGGTAATGTAAAGAGTAACGAAAAATGAGGAAAATCGTGTGTCAATGAGCTTTCTCCCTTTCCCAAACTGCCGCCCCTCTCTCTATCTTCTGTAAATAACTATGGAAAGAAAAATGAAATAACAAAGGAAAGGTTGCCTTGCTTTTATGAAGGAGAAATGGGTTGGTGGAATACTTGGCTGGGGAGGAGTCCACGTAAAAGATATAAAGGGTTTGGGCCAGAGTAATTTTGGGAAGGTAGGAGGACTATAGGTAGGTTTAGGAAATTGTCTCTTCACAATTCAATGCTCTCTACTCTCTATTCTTTTTTTCTTTTTTTTTATGTCTGAAATTTTTCTATCTTCTGTATTTCCTCAACAACTATTCTGACTCCTTTATCTAGAATTAAATATGACAAAACACACTATTCCATCCAAATCCCACAAATGAGAATTTTCTTCCCAAAATATCATCAATGAAAAACCCATTAAAATAAATTAATATAATGGAAAATACAGAATGTCATATTTAAATTATTTTCAGTTAAGAAAAATGCGGGCATTACAATCTATCCCCTTTAAAACAATTTCATCCTCGAAATTAAGGCGAGTGTAGCCAAGTAAAATTGAATGGTATAAATAAATAAATTGGTCATTTTATACACAACCACATGGGTTAGCCGAGTGGCCAAACTCGTGGTCTCCCTTAAGGATGTCGCGGGTTGAATTTCTCTGTGAAGTGCTGGCGTAGCGATCATCGCAAATAGGCACGGTCCTTCAGTGTCGATGGTCAGCTGTAGTCCAAATTCGTTGATTGCTTCCATCATTTTCCACTCTCTCATGGCCAAACTAGCCAGTAATTTCTCCTTGCAACGACAAAATGTGAGCTAGTGGCGATCTAGGCAATCCGGTGAGGAAGTCCATCGTTATGTGCTCCCACTTCCATCCCCGAATTGTAGAGGCTGAAGTGTACCTCCTGGCTTCTGGTGCTCGGCTTTCACTTGTTGACATGTCAGACACGTAGACACATATTTGGCTACATCATTCTTCACTCCTCCCCACCAATATTGTCGGCAGAGGTCTTGGTACATTTTGTTACCACCAGGATGAACTTCGAAGTTCGAGTGGTGGAATTCCGTTAAAATTGCCCCTCAAAGGGTGTTTAGGTAGTCCATGTTATTTTCTTCTTTTTACTTTTCTCGGTTCTTGTTATCTTATTTTTCGGTCACAAAAACCTTGACGGTGGAACTTTTCATTTCTTATATTGTACATAATTTCATATGGACTTTTAATGACTTATAGAGGTCTCTGAATCTCTGGCTGCCAATCATATTCTTTCAATTCTCCGAAATCAACCGGCTATCTGTCGTTCACAATCCTCAACTCATCAACATCATTCGAAACCATCATTTCGATAAACCACTAACATCATTTCATTTATCCGTTAACGATTATAATGACATGTACATACACACATGCACGTAGGAGTTGATATTTAAATTTCTTTGCTTTCTTTTCCTGTTGCATTGTCCACATCCATTCTTTATATTCAACACCTACCCAAAGACTAATATGTACTGCATTAACTACCCAACTATTCTTATGTCCCCAAAACCCTCCCTTCCTTGCATTTTTTCTGCTCCTACATGTACCCTCCCCAACCAACTATCCTAATAATCTAGACTAACTATTGTTGACTTTGTCAACTGATTTCCTCCCAAGTGAAGTGGTGTGCGAGATACAAAAGATTATTTTCCACTATCGGCAGCTAACTGCCCCATCTATTTACGCGGTAGCATTTAAGGCTTTGTCTGATCTTTCCTCTGTATATGTATGTGTGTTGAGAGCAGAGAGAGAGAGAGCACAATATACCACCTCCAACACACATGGAGAGGGTAAAACCCGTATTCCCTCTTAGGTGCCCTAGATCGGCCTAACAACGCGGATGTACCCCACAGGGGAGCCGAGATGGGGAGGCCACGAGTAAGGCCAGACACGCAATATATACTCCACCACGGCATCACGATAGGGTGCAGGGTCAGGCCGAGCTACTAATAGATCGGTCCTAGGATCTACAGACCGACGACAGTATAGCCGAGCTACGTGGCAGCATGGTTACACCGCTATTGAGCTGACAGAATGGCAGGGCGTTCTGGAATGATCTGGAATACTTTCTTATGTGATAAGAGGTGTATCCCGTGATTTAAGGGAATGACGTGAGCATTCCATATCAGATAAGGAATGTAGAATCCTATTAAGAATCATGTTGGACGCACATATGGGAATAAATCCCATATGGAAAGAAGTCCTATGCTTTATGGAGACCGGTGCAAAGGCACGGTGATACCTAATAGGACTGATCCTATTAGGAAAGGTTTCCTAACGTGATAAGGAAACTAGGGCAACGAGGACCCTTGATCAACAAACTAACTTATACCTATAAATACATGCATTATGCCTACGGTGAAAGGTACGCTGTGAAACCTATTCATACGCATTGTTCCTTGCTCGATTAGTAAATCCCATTACTAACTTAAGCATCGGAGGGCCTTTGCCATTAAGGGCAAAGGTGCTCTAACCATTCTTTGTCTTGCAGGTTTCGAGGCACTGCCAACCCTACGAGAAATCTACCCTCTACAATTGGCGCCGTCTGTGGGAAACGACACAAAAAAGCTTTGTTTTTTGTGATTAGGAAGAAAAATCAACCCATGTGTGGACGGTCGGAATAACCGGCCCACGCTTTTGTTGTGAAAAGCGAGGCGAAATAAGGAAAAGGAAAAATTTAGAGTCGCCACCCGGAATTTAATTTTTGGAAAATGTTAGGTATCCGAGGAACCGTTTAGAAAAATAATGACTCTTTTTTTTGTGCCACTGAAAAAGGATTTGGTCTGCGAAAAGTAGAGATTTTGGGTTTGGGAGCCAGGTTACTCGCGGGGAAGGTTTTCTTTGAAAAATGCACCCCGCGTGCCCGGAATTTTCCGGTCTTTACTAAATATTTGTGGGATTTTTCTGAAAAGATTTTATTAAAAACTTTTATTCACATAAACAGTTTATAAACAGAATGGAAAGAAATAATGTGCCAAGGTTACAAATAAATCATGTAATGTACCGATTGACCATAAATGACATAAAATGATGAAGTGCAAGGACATAAATGCATGAAACAAAAAAGGAGGGACAGAACCGTAATAAACCCTCACTGGTTGTTACAGAAAACAGAGCACGGTTTCAGAAACAGAGCATCCAAAACCTGTTTTGCCACTGACGCCATACGGCGTGCCAAACTATACCGCACGGTGCAAGGGATGGTACCGTACGGTGCCATGGTGTAAATATTTTTCAAAATCTTGGTTTCTGATCAGTGATGAAATGGAATATTATCTTGATTAAAAACCTTGATTTTTGATCAAAAAAATCTTTTGAACGATTTTAGAGTGTACCTCACGATCGAATGAATGGCGAGAAGCACATCAGATGTGTTCCCATCATTATTCCAGAGGCCGAAATAACTCACGGGTTATTTCATTTGATGAACAGCGTGTTTTATTAAATCCAAAGGAGGTATGAAACCATTCTGGATTCAACAAAATGAATCCCCTCAGGAGAATCAAACTTGATTTTGTAATCAATGCACATTTTATACCTTGAATTGGTTGACCCGAGAACGGGAGTTTTGGTTCACTGGAGTGATTTTGCGAGTGATTTTGAGAAGATGATGACGGGTTTGGGTTTCAACAAAGGAGCAAGACGGAATTCTCAAGGAAAGGAGAGAGCTTCAATGGAGGTTCTCTTTCACTGTAAAATTTCTTTCGTCGGTTTTGTGCGTGAAAAATTCGTCTCTTCAACCGTTCGACGATGGTGGGTATATATAGACGAAGGGGTGCCGTGCCTCTCTCACAAGAGTGAGATTCTTACGGCCAAATGATGAGCTACAGTAGTTTTTGCCGTACTACGCTACCATTTCTGAGCTGCTGGGAGCGCGGGAATCATGGTGACGGGACAAAGGCACCGCACGGTGTGAAAGGTGGTGCCGCACGGTGCAAAAGGGAATGTCGTGCGGTGTCAAGAGATTTTTAGACCGTGCGGTTTTGATAAGAAAGCCGCACAGTTCAAGTAATCTTGGGATTTTGGCTTTTTTGACCCGTTTGACCCAAGGGACCGTTCCAAGGTATATTTAGTGCGCTTCTCATCATCGGGGATGCACAAGTCATCAAAATTGGGGTGTCTACACCATGGCTGCATCCGAACCAGTACTTCCGACTCCCAGGCGTGAGACGTCACGAGACGACGGACTGGTCACGCCACTGCCCCAAACGAAGGAGAAACGAGCACCCACGGCCCCCACCGCTCCTCGGAAGGGCCATGGATAGAAGCATTTCGATAAAATACAAGAAATACCAAAGTACAGGGGCCGACACCGACGGTCTGTGACCCCGGTGAGGTACGAACGGGAGCGATCCCATTCTGGTGAGAGAAGAGGCTGGAGTCCCCCACGTGATGGGAGGAACTCTGGCCATAGGTCTCGTGACCACGAGAAAAGTCGCGATCAGCGGGAGCAAGAGGCCGAGGAGTTGGCCCGACAACTTGCCCGACGAGAACGGGAGGTTGAAGACTTGAAGCAGCGCCTCAAAGAGGCGGAGAAGGATCTCCACTCTCGTTCTCACACCGTGCAAAGAGAGGAGGAACCAAAAAAGGCCAGGGACCATCGGCCTCGGGAAAATCTTTCCACGGGAAGGAAGGAGTCTCCACGAAAAAAGAGAGAGAGCGGAGCCCTTCCCACGAGAAGGGCGGTGGGAGGAAATATGCCAGGGACAGATACGAGAGATCTGGGTCCAACGAGCAAAGGGCCAAGGACCGGTATGGGGATGCTCGCCCGGAGGGTGGCCCAAAGACTGCACGAGAAGTAGCAAAAGAAGCCCTGGGGCGAATAGCAGCCTCTCCTCTTGCCCATTGGATTAGGACGGAGAAGATGCCGAGCAGGGTCAAGCACGACACGTTTGTACTCTATGAAACGAACACCGACCCCGTCATGCACATCCAGCACTACCAGCAGGCCATGTTCATGCATGAGAACGATGATGCCGTGTTGTGCAAGATGTTTCCTTCCAGTCTAGGAAAGGTGGCGCTCAGCTGGTATCACAAGCTACCAGCAGGGTCGATACTTTGTTGGGCTCAGCTCGCTGAGGAGTTCTGTGCACGGTTTCTCACGAGCCGAGCTGCCCCAAAGACTTTCGACGTCTTGACGGCGATGAGGCAGAACGACGAGGAGACCTTAAGGGAGTACGCTAAGAGGTATTGGAAAGTTTTCAACGAGATTGAAAACTGCAGTGAAGAATACGCTCTGGCCACATTCAAAACAAGCCTGCCCATGCATAACAAGTTACGAGAATCACTTACTATGCACCCGGTCAAGACCATTGCTAAAGTTATGGAGAGAATCCAGGAGCACGCCCGGGTAGAGGATGATATCATCCGTTCAGGAGGCAAGATTGTGTCAGGACGGCTTTAAACCCCCCCAAGGAAGCCTCTAGAATCCAAGGTGTATAAGAAGGAATACAACACTGGCAAGAAGGAGTTTGGAATGGGGAGAAAGGACATCCCTGATCCAAAGTCCTACTTTAGTGTTTCGGCAGTATTCAACATGCCGATGTACAAGATGCTGTACCGCATCGAAGACCAGCCATGGTTCAGAAGACCACCAAAGATGACCGGAAACCCAATGAAGAGAAGAGCCACAAACCAGCATTGTAGCTACCACCGAGATTGGGGGCACATGACGGAGGACTGTGCGGAGTATAA
>JAXBDA010007084.1:0-18710 GCA_036023075.1 Gaultheria prostrata
ATTGTGTATTTATTGTAATTATTATATACTTATTCTAATAATAATAAAATTAATTTATTTTGTTCATTAAAATAACAAACTGGGGGCAATTAAGTCATTTACCCTCTTCTCCTACCAAATCCACCCTTCAAATCCCCCTTCTCAAAATACCATCCAAACACCTTACATACAAATCCATCATTCTTAGGAGTTGGGGCCACCCTCATTACAAATCCACCCTCATTACAAATCCACCCTCTAATCCGCCCTCATTACAAATCCACCCAAATTATCTCCGGCATCCAAACGGGGCGTTTATGTTTTTACGAATCTTGTTCCGTGACACTAAAACTTGCAAAACTGCACACCTAGGGATCGTCCTTTTCTCCAAGCTATACAATAGAACATTAGGCCTCTGTGCCAACTGTGGTAGCCCCCAATGAAATTTATTGCGAAAGAAGTCCACTGCAGCCCTTATCTTCTTGTTCGATAAGCACATCGTAATGGATTGCTTCTTGAACATGAAGAAGACCTCCTCATCAGAGAAACCCAAGCTTCCATAAAACTTGAGCTTCCCCTCCCAATTCAATCCCTTACGCCCTCCCATTGCATAAACCGCTCGTTCAAAAGACATGGATGACCGATCGAAACCCATTCCTATTAGAGTTGATACAACATTCCTGAACTGCTGAGGTTGCATACTTCCCAATGTCCAGGATGTGAATCCAGTAACAATCTTCAAAACTCGAGAATCGGGAATCCCCATAAATCTCAATGTTTCGACATTGGTACCCAAACGCTTGGCTACCTCATAGCGTAGGATGCTTGGGCGGCTTTTGAGAGCATTAACCACATAGTGTTCGCCACCCAACAATGTTCTCAGTAAACCAAATGAAGGGATGAGATGATTCTTCAAGCTTCGGGTGAGTATAAGCGGGTCCTTTGTGACCATATTCACCACATCGGCCTCAGACATGCCAATTGAAAGAAGGAAATCCAATTTAGGCTTAAGGAGTGAAGCATTGTACAAGAGAAGTACGGGACGTTTAGAAACTATGGTCCTGATTCGGGTTTGAGAAAACCCAGATTCTTCAAAGAGTCTAATAACAGAATTGACTTTCTCTACTGATTTAGAGGGAATACATGATTCATGAGAAAACCCATCAGATTTTATTAGGTTTTTGACTGCGAAAGAGGGATTCGGCTTTGTGGAGGCTCTGATGCTACTGCGGCTACTACCACCACTACTGAAATTTAAGCTACTGTTACTACTTCGTGACAGTAAACTGATATGAGAGGAGCAGATTTGAGTGGGTGAATCCAAGGCAAACTTGATTTGGCTCAGCAACTTAGATTTGGAAAGAAAACGAAGCATTGAGCTTGAAAAAACAAAAGAAGATCGAAGAAAAGCTAATTTGTTCAACAGGTTAGACTGCAAACTTACGGCTTTCCGGAGTGGTTGGATGCAGCTCTACGTTTCAATCTTTGCTTTGGTTCGCAGCTCCTAGAATAGAAAGAAAGCCATTTGATTTTGAACAAGGAATTTGCATCTCAACCAAAAAAGGGGAAACAGGTAAATTAAGCTTGGCTTTCCTGAGGTTTTTCACAAATACACTCACCCACCGTCTCGTTTAGGAAATTATTGTCACTCCCCTTGTTTTATAAGTTAATACATAGATAGCCCTCTTACAGTTAAATTTGACCTAACGGTGTTAACTCTAATGAATAAATACATTTATGCGCTTAGAGAAACCCCAACCCATCTCCAAAACCCCAAAATGGAGAATAGATGTGGCATATTGAGAGGGAATTTTTTAATTTATCTCTCATTTCTTTAAAATTGTGTTCTTTATGTGAGAATTTTGGAGGGATCTATCGTCTTTTTTAGAAATTTGGTCTCTACAATAGAGGTGTGATCTCCAATAAAAGAGATCACACCTCTATTTTGAAGACCAAATCTCTATAAAAGACGATGGGTCCCTCCAAGATTCTCACATAAAGTACAAAAGTTAAAGAAAATGAGGAATAAATTATAAATTCTTCCCTCAATATGTCACATCCATTTTCCATTTGAGAGTTTTAGAAATGGGTTGGGGTTGCTCTTAGTACAAATAGTTTGAATTACAATGACCTCCCCTCCTTTATGTTAAAATATAGGAAAATGCTACAAACAACCCATTTGTTTGTTAAGGTTTAAAAAATGTATTGAAAAGTGTAAAAAATGTATTGAGTGTGTGTGAATTGAAAAGTGTAAAAAATGTATTAAAGTATATTCTATTTTTATTCTTCTCATGTATAAAAATGTGAAAAGTAATAAATAATGTCCAATACTAAAAAAAAGAATCTAAAGACAACAAAGTATTCATTTTTTAATCAAATAATGAAATTCAACATAGTTTTTTTTTTCTCAATGACAGAACTCAATCTAGTTAAGAGTCATTTTGATTTTGTTGTTTTTAGGTTGCTCTACAGAAAATCTATTATTTTTTTATAGTAATTTTGAGAGATGAGAGAAATTAAAAATAAATAAATATTTTGACCAACTATAAAAATTGAACTCCGTTAAAAAGCCTAAAAAAAGTTTGCGTTTTTTAAATTTTTGACGAGTTATTTTATTTGGCATTCGATATATGTGATATGTTAATAGCACAACAATATCTATTACACTATGGAGAAAAAGACACTAATGTAACTCGAACTATTTGTATTGAAGGCATAATGATCTTTTATTGATTAAAGTCATCAAATTTAATTAAATGCAATGGGGTTATCCGTTTATTAATTTGTAAAGTAATGGAGGTGACCGTAATTTGCAAAACCATAGGGGTGGTTTGTGTATTTGTCATAAACCTCAAAGCCGGTATATTTTAGAACGGTGGGATCCGAAACAAGGGTGGAAACCAGTACACTATCTGCAAGCAGCTCCTCACAAGAAGAAATCGAAGCTCCTTGGATTGCGATTTTCATCGGAGATTTTGCTCGCCGTCTCCTTTCTCTCCTCTCTCAGTTGCCGGACGGGTAAAATTGCACACTCAAATTTTCTCTTCTTGTTGGAATTGGATCCCTCCTTTCACCCCCAAAAAATGGGTCTGCGAGTTATGTATGTATCATCAATATCCTCTTATTACTCACCCCAGTTTCTTCACCGTGCTGATTTAATGATTCCTAACACAAAGAGAAACTTATTAGTTTCGCCAAATCGAAATATTTCATCAACATTTCGGTATCTTCAATTTGTACCTAGTTTAAGTTGTGGTAGCATTAGCAGTAACAATATGGTTTCTTTCACAGTTGAAGATGTAATCACTTCTTGTGGGTTATCCGACCAATTTCGTGTTCTATGTAAGTCCTCAGAGAACCCGAGTTCTGTCCTAAATCTTCTGAGAAACTGCGGTTTTTCACAAACCCAAGTCGAAACCATAGTTTCCAAATACCCCAGAATTCTCTTCTGCAATGTTCAGAAAACCCTCGAGCCCAAGATTGATTTCCTTCGTTCGGTTGGCTTATCCGAAACTGAACTCCTAGATGTGGTCACCACATGCCCTCTACTATTTCGACGAAGCTTAAACAATCACCTTATCCCATTAGTTGATTTTCTCGTAACTTCGATGGGTTGTCAACGTAATGCAGTAGTTGTAATAAGGAAGTACCCGTCTATTCTGTTCCACACCTCGAATTATTTGATGCCTAATCTGTCAACATTGCGGGATCTTGGCATCCCTCAATCCCAGATATCAAATATCATGGCCACTGGGGTAGGTGGCCGTGTAATAACATGTACAAAACCAGGCAGGTTTAGTAAGGTTGTTTCCACTTTAATGGAAATGGGTTTCGACCCTTTGTCAATGGCATTTAAACATGCTGTCAGTGCAATGTTATTCTGCACTGGATCGACATGGGAGGGGAAACTAGTGTTTTTCAAAACCTTGGGGTTTTCCGACGATGAGATCCTTAATATCTTCATGGTAAACCCCTATTTGATATCTAGGTCAGAGGAGGTGATAAGAGGCAAGGTGGAGTTCTACATCAATAAGTTTCGTTGGAGCCCAACGCAATTGTCAAGGAGGGCGGCAATACTTACTTTTAATTTGGAGAAGAGGATCATCCCAAGGTGTTTGGTTTTGCAACTTTTGTTGTCAAGAAACAGGATTCTTGACAATGTGAAGTTGTACACAGTTTTGACTTATAGCGAGAACGAGTTCTTGCGGAGGTATGTGATTAAGTACAAGGATGAAACTCCGGAAGTGTTGGATGCATACCAAGGTAAGATGAAATCTGCTGAATGTGACTTTTATTGGGAGGAACTGAGGAGGCTACAGTTTAAAATTATACTCTAGCTCAGAACATAAGGGGAGCAGCTGGGCTCTATGTCAGGGAAGTTTCATTGGAGCCAATCGGAGTTGTCAAAAGAGGAGCTTGGAGATGAGGGATTTGGTTCTGCAAGTTTTACTGTCAAGAAACAGGATTTAAGATTCTCTTCCTAACCACAATTTTGAAGGCCACATAGAGCGGTTCCTTTGTGAGATACGTGACAAGTACGCGGTTAGATCCCTGAAAGTGTTAAAACGGCTACCGAGGTAAGATGAAATCTGATGAATGCAACTTTGATTCGGTGGAAATGAGGAGGGCTGCTTTTATCTTCCCTTTTTGCCGTAACCTTTGCGCTTTACGATTTTCATCTATGCTTATTCTGTTATAAGTATAGTGGGATAACTTGTTTATTTGAAAAGCAAAATCTTGCCCTCATTGCATCCCAATGATGATGTAGTTTCCCAGTGTGTAAATTTTTGCTTTAACCGGCTTCTACCTGATATCAAATGTTCTGCCAATTACTGTACCAATAGCTATTTTCCGCCAAATAGTTGACTATAGAATATGGAGGCACTGAGAAAATCAAGGAATGAATCGGTGCATTATACAAAGGTGCACAAGCTGTGGTATAAAACATTTCTTAAAATCTCTGAAACAGTGGAATTTTTCAATAACTACTTGTTCCTCAGGAAACTTATTATATAAGCTGCTGCATAGCACTTATAGGCTATTTCTGTGGTTTGTTTGGACTTAACAAAACCTGGAAGATACATGGATTGGCGCCCACACTTTTTAAGATCACTGCTTCATGGCGTAGGCAGTACTGAGGTTGGGATCAGAAGCATGTCTATGTTTCTTTCTGACTATTAATCTTGAGGTTATGGATTTGAATCTGAGCGCATCTTCTTTGCGCATGTACTACCGGATGTTAGATTTTTATAAATTCTACCCCGGCAAGAACCCCATAAACGAGTACTAGTGTGCGCGTGTGTAACTTTTATTAACAACAATAGTAACAGAAAGGTAAATACCATGCATTATTGTCCGGAGAGGACCAGAAACCAAACACAGAAAGAATCAATCGGCACATATGAACATCACCGAGAATGTAATATCTACGAACGTCAATTGTACAATCAAAAACTTGGAATCCATAACATTTCCACTGTTTTTACGCTCCTCTGAGTCTTGAAGTAAAAAACCTCAAACTGCTTGAGGCATGACTCTGAAGTCCAGAAAGAGAATGTATATGCGAGGTGATTAACCATTTTATATCAAGTACTAAGCATCTCTCATTCACTGCTTCCAACTCCAACAGATCAGCTAAAAATTCGAACCATGCAACAAATGCTGATAGTCCGGAACCTTAACCTCGACCTAAGACTATTATCCTATCAACCTTCTCAATCGACGACCGATGAATTTGCTTTGGACAGCCTTTTGGAGTGGTGGGACGCTCTTCCCATGCAATTCCCTCTCGAGCTTCAAAGAATTGTCGACATGAAAAGATTTTGATTCAAAAGGAGCAAGTTGCTCATACGACTAAAGTAGCCTGTTAACTTCTCTGTCTCCTCCTCTGCTGTCCCTTGAAGTAGGAAGGAAAATAACCCACCGCTGTCACCACTACAACCACCACTCCTCCGCTGTCCCCACTACCACCATTCCACAGCCAACCCACGCTCCCGCTCTGTTACACAACCACCACCATGCTGCCACCCCTCACGCGGCCACCACCGCCACTGTTTCCGCACTCTGCCAAAAAAAAAAAAAAAAAATTCGTGTGACCCCCCCCCCCCCCCCCCCCCACCAATTCGTCAACAACTACCATCTCCCCATCTTTCCAACATGTTCTATTGTCATGATCACCTCACCTCTTCACCACACTTGTTAATGTCATCACTAGCAGCACCCGCAACCACTGCAATCTCTCCACCATCACCACTCTACTACAACCACCATGTGCCACCACTATTGCCATCACCATAATTGTCCAACCACACCACCCCATGTAGTCACCCCTTTTCACCACCACTCCGCAAGCTCCACCACGTATAAGCGGTGGCTATTTGTAAAACCAAAAAGAACAAATAATATCGTTGTAATTATCACTTTAAAATATTATGCATTCAATTTTCCAATTTACCAAACACCAACCTCGTGTTGAGCTCAAGTTCATACTTACGGCTTGATTGGATGCGGGATGAGATTTGGGTGAATTAAATAGTAAGGCCATGTTTGATATCGGTTGTAGTTTTTAGGGGATTCGTAGCATGAGAGATTGAGATTGAGATTGGTAGTGAAGAGATATATAACCCCCCACCTGTTTAATTTGTTGCGGATTAAGAGAACAAATTGGTAATACAACTTGTTTGATTTGCTCCGGACTAAGATAATGGATTGGGGTTATATAGAATAATAGAAACAATGTCAAATTTGTCCCTAACTAACTTTCCTTCCTTTTTAAACATTTTGTATGTTTCCATAATTAATTTTTTGTAGTCACAATACCATGCACCATTTGTCTGAAGGAAAAAAAAAATAGTTTGATCCATGCAACATTTCCTTATAGTAACAATATATAGTAGCAATATCCATGCACCATTTCTCCAAAAAAAAAAAAAAGTTTTTACCGTGTAAAAATGACAGCAAATTCAAATTGAAGTCTTGGTCGATTTTAATTAAACAAAAAGGGTTACTATGTGATAACAAGAAGAAAGGTTGGATATTATGGTCTTTTTGTACCTCTATGGGGCTCCTATAATCGGCATTTTGGGTCTATAGCATTAAGGCTGGAGGTGCTCTAATATATGATGGTGCTCATACATATATATATATATATATATATATATATATATATATACATATGATTGTTTTTGTTTGTAAAAAAAAAAAAAAAGTTTCTGATCCAAAAAAAAATTAAAAAAAATGGTTTTCCAAAGTTGGAACCTCTGAAAAACCTAATAAACCGATGGCGATGTCTTCTTCTTCAGATATACTCAGAGATTGACGGATCAGGGCAATGGCCTAAAATCGAGTCTCCTTTCAAGTAAGTCATTTCTGTGCACCAAAACCCTTTTTACTACCCTTGCTCGTCTTTGATTTTCAAACAATGCATCGTTTGGTTCTGAAATGTAGGAGTATCTCTTTAACCCAAATCAAGAGGGCTGCATATTCCGCCACTCAAATCTGTTCACCTCTTTTTTGTACGGATGTTAGCAGTATCACGAGCTCCACAAACCAGAACTCATCTTTCACAGTTAGAGCCCTAATCAACTCTTGTGGGTTCCCTCACCAATTTGTGCTTCGGTTGGAATCCTCTGAAAGACCCAGTTCGGTTCTTAAGTTCTTGGAAAATGAAGGACTTTCAAGAAGCCAAATCGAGATCATAGTTTCTAAGTACCCAAAAATTCTCTTTAATTGTGTCGAGAAAACCCTCAAGCCCAAGTTCGATTTCTTTCGTTCAGTTGGCTTTTCGGTAGCCGATACGGTGGGACTGATGACCAAAGCCCCTTCTATACTGCTCCGAAGTGTCAATAATCAATTAATCCCTTCGTTTGAGTTGCTAAGAACTATATTGGGTGGCCAACAAAATGCAGTTGATGCAATCAAACACAACCCAACAATTGTTTGGCGACAGGTAACTAAAAATCTGGCACCCAATGTTGAATTCTTGAGGAATATTGGGACCCCCGACTCGCGGGTAATGAAAATGATTACTCGGCATACAGCTTGTGTTGTGTTGTCCAATGCACCGCACCGGTTTAGAAAGGATGTGGAATATGTGATGGAAATGGGATTTGATCCTTCTTTGTCCTCGTTTATTCATGCTGTATGTGCAAAGGGATATGTTACGGAATTGGGTTGGGAGGATAGGCTGAAATTTTTCAGAAGCTTGGGTTTTTCTAATGAAGAAATCATTTCCATGTTCAAGAAGCAACCAATTACACTGTCATTGCCGAAGAAGAAGATAAGGGCAGTGGTTGAGTTCTATACTAGTACATTTCACTGGAGCCTGACGCAATTGTCAAAGAAGCCGAGTGTTCTGCTCTACAGCTTAGGGAAGAGAATCATCCCACGTTGTTCTGTTTTGCAAATATTAGTCTCAAGAAGCATGATCGATAAGGGTGTGATGGTGAGCTCACTTCTAGCTATGGCCGAAAGAGACTTCTTGGAGAAGTATTTCACTAATTATAAGGATGAAGTCCCCGAATTATTGGATGCCTGTAATGGTAAGTTGAAGTTTGATGAATAGAACTTCGATTGCTAGATGAACAAGTGAGCTTCTTCTTCTTCCTTTTTTTTTTTTCGGGTTCAGGGGAGGGGAACCGATCAACATATGGAGTTCAAAATTTTGATGTTTATCATTGCCTCAGTTTCATGATTTGTCTACTTTTTGCCTCAAGACTTTGTATGCTCAATCATTTATATTCCCCTAAGCATCTTTGCCGAAGGATATAGATCCATGATCGTGATTGGCGTTTTCGATGAGCTCCACAAAATGTAAAGTCCATATTATCAAATCGGACCATGCATTTGCAAGCTGGTTACCCCTACTACAGACAAGCCAGCTCCTAACCAAATGGCTCTTTTTATCCCAATTGTCCAACATCTTTTTGTGTTTGACTAGTCTTTTCATTTCGATTGTTGAATTGGGATTTTCTTAACTAACTAGTACCACCCAGTGAGATTCTGACGATGGGGTAGTCGGTGATGTGAAATGCCTCTTGGGAAGGATATAGGCTGCGTTCGTTTGGTAGTTTAGTTTAGTTTTGATGATGTCAAAAGGTGTAATGAGTGGAGAGAGATAGAGAGAGAAATGAGAAAAATGATGATGTCAATAAAACTAAACTAAAACTAAACCCCCTAACCGAACAGGGCAAATGGAGCTTGAGCCAGAGTGGTATCCGGTGTTCTGTGATGGGGAATTAATTTTATGTATGACGTGATAAGAAGTTGGATATTGGTTCATAAATGTTTGATGTTGTGCTAAGGTGCAGATATTTTTGAACATGATAGACTGATTTACATTCTGGAATTAACATGAAATTGTGGGTGAATGGTTTTTCCAATCGTTAACTTCTTTTTTGATCGAAAGATCCAATCGTTTACTTCTTGAGCTGTTGAGTCCGTAGGAGTTCTGCATCGATAAGGATGCTGTGAATGCGTCTATAGCTGTTGAGTCCGTAGGAGTTCTGCATCGATAAGGATGCTGTGGATGTGTCTATTTTTAACTGACTTGATTCATTTCTGTTGTGAAAAAGAAAAAAGAACCAACTTGCATTAAGATCAAAGCTCGGAGAAAGAAATCCAGCAATTTTGAGTGATTCTTTGAACAAGCTACCTCTCAGAAAGGATGACGAAGGGCTAGTTGGCGCAGCAAGCTAGAGCTATGAAAGGCTATTCGCCAATCCTTACTGATTGATTCGGGCACTCGTCTGCCCTTCTTTCCGACGTGATTGAATATTCCATTTCTTCGTATTTTCCCAACCTTATCACTCAAGATCAACATCAGTTTGTTGATCATCTGTCCTGTTGGTTACCTTCTAAAAAGTTACTGCATCTATTTGTCTACCTCTTTTTGAGCATTTGCGCATGTTCTTTAATCCATGTCCACGTTCGTAAAAGAACATCTTTAGAGATTATACACAAGTTAGAGTTTGTTCCAAGAACCACGTGGGTGTTTAGCACCTTACTTTTTGCATTTTTATTTTCTGTTTTTCTGCTTTTGACTATTTGGGTGTTCTTCACCAAAATTCATTCTGGGATAATGAGTTTTCCGTTTTGATGTTTAGAGATGAGAAGCTAAAAATAGAGTGAGAGAAACTTTTTGAAAAATTGCTTGAAACGACTCCACTTAAGAATGTCATTACACTTTTTCATCCAATCTGAGTTTGAAAAAAATTGCTTGTAACAACCCGACTTAAGAATATGTGCTCCCATTGTGATTCTTGTGAAACAATCTGTCTTTGTGCGTATTTGCAAACCTTAAATTGGGGGTTATGGAACGGAGACTTTAGAGCAAGCCTTTTGAAGAATTAACAAACACTTATCTAAAATTCTCATTCCCAATACAGAGGTAAAACACAAAAACCTAAGTCACAAAATTTGCATAAGCATGCGAGAGCGCGAGCGAATCGTCTTTGAAGTTTGAATCACATCTCAAACTACTACTCTCTTCGTCTCTTTTTAAATAGGTTGCTTCGTAAACTCAACTTATTAAAGAGACATTATTGTTATACCTTTCACATAAACTTTTATCTCCATTTTACACCTTTCACATTAACTTTTACTTCCACTTTCCAAAATTATCTTCCACTATACCTATCATCTCTTTACCAGATGACTTTTCAAAAGGGCCAATTAATAATTCTACAAATTTTAATTCATTAACTTTACAAAACACACTTATTAAGGGATAACCCAAAATGAAATAGTCGACAATAAAAAAATTGGAATAGAGGGAGCACTAAAGATTCAGGCGAGCAAGGATAGAGAACGCGAACACGGTGCAATGATTGGGAACGTGCCGATAAAAAAAAATGATTGGGAACGTGCATGAGATTTGGAGGGATTATGTGATTTAGGGTAAAACATGGAGGAAAGAAAATCGAAAGAGAAGTAGTCCTATTACATAACGGTTCGTTTGCCGGGTAAATAAAGTTTTTGGGTGACCAAGTACAAAAGGTGGATAAGAGGTAATATGTAGTATAAAAGAATTTGCTTTTTGCTTTCTTTTTTATTTTTTTACTTCTTAACTAACACCCTACAATGTCAAATTGACCTAATACTCCGTATCTCTTTAACACTTAATTTTTGAAATCCACTTTTAACACTTTTTATTATATAATAACAAATAATTTTAGAGAGCACCAACTCAAATGTAGAATGGGGACAGCGATGGTGATGTCTTCTTCTTCATCTTTTTCTTGGGACATATTCACAGAAATTGACGATGCTGGGTAATCGCCTAAAATAAAGAGCCATTTCAAGTAAGTCATCTTTACATGTATCAAAAGCAATGAATCGTTTTGTTCGGAATCTCTCTCTTTCACCCACCGGAATCTGTTCACCTCCTTCCTGTTTACAATCTCATATTTGTACGGATGTTAGCAATATCACAAGCTCCGCAAACCCTTTCACAGTTAGAGACCTAATCGACTCTTGTGTATTCTCTCAAAAAATTGTGACTCGGTTGGAATCTTCCAAGAGACCGAACTCGGTTCTCACGTTCTTGCAAAATGATGGATTTTCAAGAACCCAAATTGAGACTATAGTTTCCAAGTACCCCAATGTTCTCTTTAACTGTGTTGAGAAAACCCTCAAGCCCAAGATCGATTTCTTCCATTCAGTTGGCTGTTCGGAAGACGATACGGCTAGGATTCTTACCGTAGCCCCTTATATACTGGACCGAGGTGTCAAGAATCATTTTATCCCTTCATTTGAGCTGCTAAAAACTACATTGGGTGGCCAACACAACGCAGTTGATGCAATCAAACGCCGCCCACTAATTATTGGGCGGCGCGAGAAAACTAAAAATTTTGCACTCAATGTTGAATTCTTGAGGAATATTGGGATCCCCATCACGCAGGTAATGAGAATGATCAAATTGACTCCAGCTTGTGTGGTGGCGGCCAATGCCCCCCACCGGTTTAGAAAGAATGTGGAATTTGTGATGGAAATGGGATTTGATCCTTCTTTGTCCTTGTTTACTTTTGCTGTTAACGCAAAGGGATGTCTTACTGAATTGGGTTGGGAGGACAGGCTGAAAAACCCATTACACTGTCAACAACGAAGGAGAAGATGAGGGCAGCGGTCGAGTTCTATATTAATAGATTTCATTGGAGCCCAACTCAATTATCAAAGAAGCCTAACATTCTGCTGTATAGCTTAGGGAAGCGAATCATCCCTCGGTGTTCTGTTTTGCAAATTTTGGTCTCAAGAAGCATGATCGATAAGAGTGTCATGGTCAGCACACTTCTAGCTATGACTGAGGGAGACTTCTTAGAGAAGTTTATCACAAATTATATGGATGAAGTTCCCGAATTGTTGGATGCCTACAATGGTAAGCTGAAGTTTGATGAATACAACTTTGATCCTGGGAGGAACTAATGAGCTTTGTCTTCTTCTTTTTTTTTGGGGGTGGGGAATTGTTGAGCTTATGGAGTGCAAAATTTAAATATTAATCGTTGCATCAATTTGATTTCTTGTTTTCTTTTTGCCTGTATTTGTATTCTCCATAATTTCCACATCACCAGGCATCTTTGCCAAGTTATATAGATGCGGATGAACATCTATTTTGGCATGATTTTGACGTTCTCGACAAGCTCTGCAAGTGAGATCACCATAGCATACCCAACACGATCCCGCAAATGGGCAAACTGCATGCTGCAGTTCGGGTGCAAGCCAACTCCAAATGAAATTGTTCTACTGATACCGATTGGCCAAAAGTTTTGTTGTGTGCCCACACAAGGTTTTCATGTACTTCTGGATTATTGACTGGTCAGTTAAGATTTTATGCAGCCTATACTTCCTCCAATTCTTCAGTATGAAAATGCTACTGAAGTATTTGTGTCCGCTTCTTTTGGCGAACATCTTTCATTTGTTACTAGTCTATTAATTTCCATAGTTAAATGATCTTTTGAACTAACGAGTACCACCCAGTGACATTCGGATGATTGACTCAGGCTCTTATTGTTCTCCTTGGGTCAAGGTTTCGAACTGATGCGTCTTGTTTACTCATTTTGGAACTAGGACTAAGTGTTTTTTTTTTGCCAACCTATCAGGTTGGGTTTTCGCTGGTATAAAATGCCTCTTGGGAAGTAAAACGCCTCATGGGAGGGGTATCATGGAGCTCGGCGCCATAGTTGTATCCGAATGCTCCCTACTAGAGAGTTAGTGTATGTATGATCTGTTAAGAAGTTGGAATTTTAGTTTAACGTGATAGAAAAGAACTTCTTTATGTTACATTAAGTAGTCCACTTCAAGAAGCAATTTTTTCGTAATTTTATCAATGTTGAGGATAATCTTTTGGCACTAGTATTATGTCTGTAATACGTCTACTTGATGGGCATTAGAAAAATTTGAAGGTTGATTTTGTCAAGGCATGTTCTTTAATCCATTTTATTGTTATATGACTTGACACTACAAATGATGCACAACTTAGGTTCGGTTGTTAGGAGACACCAGTGTAAAATTATTGCCAAAATTAGTTGAGTTACCTTGTTATTACAGTTAGTGTGCACAGTGCAGGATGGTCGAGGAGGAGAGTGGCGAAGGGGTGGAGGAGAGGGAGTTTTGGTGGGGGATGCAGCGGTGGTTGGATCTGGTGGGTTGGAGGAGAAAGGCGGTTCAGAGCCGTGCTATGACCATATCTTTCATTTATCTTCCTCCAACGGTTGATATTAAACCAAAATTGTAGACAAGAATTCCTTTAATAGTCCAAGTGAAAGGTTGGCCAGATGGTTTAAAGGTCAATCAGTTCCCCATTAGTCAAGAATTCCCCAAAATCATTGCCAACATCCGCATTCGTTAAGATCTACCAATAATCAAAGAAGAATTAATGGTCGGGCGACTTGGGAAAGAAAATAGTGTTTTCTCCCTGTTATTTCGATGAGCAGCAGAGAGTTTGCAAAGTGGGATTTTGAGGAAAAATCAAAGCTCTCCATTTCTGGGTCTTTTTCATTTCTCTCCACCTTAATTAAGCACAGTACTGATAGAGAACTTATATTTTCTTCTCTCGAATTCTTCCAATCCAAAGGGATACAAGTTCTTCGACACAGGTTTTCCTTGAACGTGTGGAGAACTCTTGCAACCTACCGAAAGTCCTCCACCGAGGCATTCAATAACCACTTCGGTGCAAGAGATCGATCATTGACTTCAACCACTATCCAGAAAACTATCCCGTCTCTAGATGAGTTTCTGCAATATCAACACGTTCCAGAAAAGACTTTTGACATGAGAAAACGTATCTGCCGGGCCGCAAAATTGTCATGAAGGGTTGTTTCAGTGAAATGAACTTTCTTTGTTCAAGAATTTAGACTTGGGACATGCCAATCGGCAAAAAAAGTTTCATTCATCACGAGGATAGAAAAATTAAACCATTACAATAAGAATAGAAAGGCATTGCGAGAGCCTCCTATTAGTACTACTCGCATAATCTCAACTACCTTCCTGCCTCTCGAAGGTTTTTTTTTTTTTAAAAACCAGAACGATAAGAAGAAAAAATAAGGCAACTTTGAGAAGATGATTGTGCATCTTTGCAATGGAGAGATGATTCTTCCTTGACTGATTTTGTCAGTGCTTCAACTTGTTAAGCGGTAAAAAATGACCGTCGCAACACAAATGGGACATGTGGTATCAGGTAAAAGTCGGTATAGGTAAAAGACTAGATCATCATTGGGAGGCAATGTGGGTACAAAACAACAACAATAATAAAACCCATCTAGTCCCCAATCATTGGAGGTATGAGTGGGGATGATCGTAGACATGCCTAACTTTTGGCAATATGTACAAAGTGACTGCTCTCAGAATACCACCGAAACAGTGCCCCCTAAATCTCCAAGAACCAAGGAGCTACATGGACATTTTGCTGCAGAACTATGCTCCCAAATCAAAGCTGAAATGCATCATGGAGGTAAACATATCATTTTCACTTAAACAAGTTATCTCAATACTATACAATGCTAGAACTGTCTGCGCACCCCAATCAGGAAATTTTTAGTGTCTCAATCTGAGGTACCAAAGCTGGAACATCATAGTGGAAGATTCATTCATCTATCCAAATTCCTATGAGGGAGGGTACATGGCCAGCCCTGAGCTATGGCTATCACCATCTGTTAGGGATTAGAGTTTACTCCAGCAAATGGTTCGGATTCCAATAGGTCGAATTGTAACACTAAACCAGTAGGGAAAAAAGGGATCAACCGAACGATCAATAAGCCTCATATCTGTACCATTTTATAGGACTTCATATATTATACTCCATATGGGAATCAGATTTAGTTTTAATTCTTTGGTAAATCAGCTTCATTTAAGCAAAAAATCCGAGAGCAACATGGCCTAAGCCATTATAAGCAGAGCAATCCAGGACAAACTTGGACTACATCAACAAACCAAAGCAACAGCTCTCAAGGAAAAAAATGAAAAAAAAAAAAAAAGGATCCCGCAAGATCCTCTAATCTCTATCTATCAACCTATTACAATCATGTCTTCTTAACATTTCTCCAAGAGCTTATGCAAGTTTTGATTTCTCCTTCATATTAGCACATTAAACGCTCTTAGATCGATGCATTTATACTGGAATACAATGCAATTCCTCTCCCTACATGAACGGTGGTGGATAACTGCAGCCGAGAACAGCTTGTAGACAATGTGACTCATGGATTTAACTGCGAGAAGCAGCCCAAGCCATCTCCTCAGTCAAACATAGCAGAGCATCTGTAAACCTGCCCACAATATAGGTGCATTCAAAGAAGAGGTGATCATGACATTCATCCTGAGAGATGCACAGAGCACATTTATGATCTTAACATGGCCCAACTTACCAACCTGTCTCCTAAAAAAAACAGCCAAATAAAGCCCACCTCGGGACATGGTGAGCAGAAGACCTTGTACCAGATGATTAGCAGTGTAGGATCCATCTTCAGTTAAATTTCAAAGTACAGAGTCTTGCATTTTCTCTTCATTTTCTGTCTTTGCAGCACATAAAACCTCATAAAGAAGTGTTCATATACTTCCGGAGAATGTCCTAAATTGCTAGCATCGTGATTGGAACCGCATCCAGAGCCGGCTCATAAATTTCGGAGGCCTAAATCGAGGCCTACCCTATATTTTGCATACAAAAATTTGTCAATAAGGAGTCTTTATAAAAACCATCACAAAAGATTTATCATTACAAAACAGAAAATACTAACCTATAGTTATCCAAAAATATACAACCGCTACAATATTTCAAAATCCATCATTTGAACATTTGTCTTCTCGCACTTTTAGCAGCAAACATATTAATTAAGTCTTCATAATCAAGCATATTCACCATGTCCTTCTCAATGGACAAAATAGCCAATCTATTTAACCTTTCTTGAGACATGGTCTAGTATATATATGTAGGATTCCTAAATAATTGGGGGCCCTAAAATTTTGATTTTTTGGTGGGCCTAAATCCCATGCTTCTTGAGATTCATGCCTAAGCCGGCTCTGACCGCATCCCGCCTTAAGAGATTCAACTCTTTCAGCACTATGCAGCTGGTATAAGTTTCCTGAAGAATACAAAGTTGTTGAAATCTTCGACCTGCTCAGAGATCATAAGTAAATTTGTGTACCCCATTTAATGCACATTTGCAATGCAGAGAGTCTGTCTCCTTCATTGATCTCAGTGCTTCAACTTGTCAAGTGGCATAAAAATGACTCCAGCAAAAAGGACATGTTAAGACCATATTGTATTTCGCAAAAAATAGCTGTGGCTACAACATACACTCCTTAGCGCAACATCTGATATCAGACAAACATCAGTTAAGGTCAAAACTATACACCAAAAAACTAGATGTTCTTTTGGAGGCAATGAGGGTAACACATTTCACATAAACACGTTATCCCTATGTCATATCATGCTAGCTCTTCCAATAAATAACTTCACACCCAAAGCATACATAAATAGATAAATTAACGGACAACAATTTTTCAGTATCTCAAACTGAGGTACCGAAGCTAATCACATTAAACGTTTTGAATGAGAATAAAAGTAGATGAAAATGGTAAATCACAAAGCTCAAAGCAAAAAAGGAAGATAAAGCAGGACTGCTAAATATACGAGAGTGAACTACATACACCAGCCTCATTTCCTCCTAAACAAAGTTGCATTCATGGGATTTCTTCATACCATGGTAGGCATTTGACATTTTAGAAATCACACCCTTGTACTTAATCACATACTGCACCAGCGAATAGCCCCATATGGTCTTCAAATTCGTTGTTAATATGAAATTCTTATAAAATCTGATTCCTTGACAGTAAAAATTGTCATGGCAGTGAAGCCTGAGAGCCAGGCCGGCTTTCGGCTTGAGTCAGTTTTAAGTTTTTGTCTAGGGCCAGCTTACGAATAGGGGCCCGTCCGGCAGTTTGTGAAACAGAAAATGAAATTTTGTACACTGACGGTGTGGACACCCGTCGGGCGGCCGCCCACGCGATGACGTTGGCTCCCCGGATTCGATTTGATTTTGAAAATGATTTTGGAGTCGCCACCCGGGTTTAAGGAATGAACCCGAGAAACCAAAAAGAGTGACTCGTTATGCCCAATGGTTTTGAAAAATGGTTTTACCGGTCGTGCTAAAAACCTTTTATTTCCGGGATCGGGGGTTTGGTTACGAGAGGGGAAGGGTTTTAATGCACCCCCCTCGACCGGTCCGTGAACCGGTCTCTACTAAATAACTTGTGGGCTATAGAAAACATTTAGAATTTGGTTTTAAACATAGAAGCAAAATAAAGAGCATGTGTACAAGATAAACATAATTTATGATGCTACGGTGTATATATGATTATGATGATGATGTATGATCGTAATATAAATAAGATTATGAATGAACAGAATGAAATGACGATAGAAAATGTGGTTAGAATGATCAAGACAATCAAATGAATCATACAGCAGCTGCTCATCAATCTATTAACAGAATAGAGGTTGGGCGCCCAAGGTGACCTTGGGCGCTCAAGGTCTCTCAAACTCAATAGTTCCAACCTTGCCTTCTGGTTTCAAGAATGCTTTTCTTTGATTATGAACAACTTCAAAAATGATTTTTCAACTTATGAATCCAGGACAGAACCTCAGCAAAGCATCCAAGGGTAATTTTAAGCAAAAATATGGATTTTTGAACATTTAGCTTTGAGAAAAATCCATAAGTAAGATTGAGTTTGAGTTAAGAGAGTAAAGGAACTAACAACAGATTGATGATCTCATGAAATAGACTCACACATGCACACACTTGAAATAAGATGATAATGGTAATTAAATAAGCAAAATGTAAGAACCGCTCAAGAACCAGGTTGGGCGCCCAAGGTGAGGTTGGGCGCCCAAGGTGATCCTTGGCTCTCACTTTCAATCAATCTCTCCTTGTTATATTGTTCATGAACTCATAACCTCAGTATTAAATAGCTCTTGACAAATGATTTTCATCAATAATCAACAATTGAGATTTGGTCCATGAACAATAAACAAGTTTCAATGATTTCTTTATTGAATGTGCTTGAAAAATCAAGAAATGAGAGATGAGAGCTTAAGGGAAGATGGATGAACATGTATAACAGTATAATACACGCACACACACCTCTAAAATGATGATGAGATGACATGTAAGAGAGTAGTGAGAGAGGCAGTAGGTGAGTGAGAGAGGCTAAAAAAAAAAAGAATGAGAGAGTGGAGGGGGGGA
>JAXBDA010007085.1:0-18710 GCA_036023075.1 Gaultheria prostrata
ACACCCTCTCACATGTGGTGGGGCCCACCCCATGTGGGACCCACAGTGGGCCCCACCACATGTGAGAGGGTGTGTGGTTGAAAGTGTGTGTATGTATCATTATTGTATCATCTTATTCAAAAGTCAGATTAAATTTAAAGAAAAAGAAAAGATTAAAATAAGTTACAATGGGTAAAATGTGCATTTCTAAACAATAAAAACAATTTAACCTTCCAAATTGTCACATTAATTTTTAAAAGAATTTGACTTTTTTAAAGTTAAAGCCAAATGAAAGATGTTATTAGATTCCACTCATTATTCGACTTGACAATTTGGGATATATAAAGATGTTCTACTTTTAATTGGAAAATGATTTTCGCATCCACAAATTGATAACCGCATCCTCTAGGGGATGCGAAAATTAATTTAGAATGATTTTTGTACTCCCAAAACTGTTAATTTTGGAGGTGTGATAGTAAAGTTGGGGAGTGCGAAAATGATTCTAAATTGATTTTCACACCCCTGGGGTGCGGTGAGTAATTTAGGGGTGCGGAAATCATTTCCTCTTCAATTTTATAAATTGTTTGTTCCATCACTTGATGCCCATCATAAATTTAAATGCACTTTTACACCGTAACCACCGTCATTTTAAACAAAATTTGATGTACATTTTGAACAAAATTTGAGACATTTTTTAGACCATAATCACCATCATGTGGGTGTGGTTAGCATATTCCAATTTTTTTTTTTTTTTGGAATTAATCACATTTAACCCTATAAATAAAATGGCGTGTGAGCACTCGATGATAACTTCTCCTTTTATTGGGTTAATTTATATCACAAAGAGTTTATGCGCGTGGTAAAAAAAGCATAGACTTATTGGGCTTCTTTTTTGTTTGAAGTCTTATTGAATCCGAATTCAATTATGTCCAGAATCATCCAAATTAAATCACAAAGAATTTACGCGAATGGTAAAAAAGCATAGACTTATTAGGCTTGTTTATTTGTTTGAAGTCTTATTTACATCACAAAGAATGTTAAAAAAAGTATAAATTTTTAGGCTTGTTAGCTTAAAAGTCATATTGAATCCGAATTCAATTATGTCCAGATTCATCCAAATTAAATCACAAAGAATTTACGCGAGTGGTAAAAAAAAAGCATAGACTTATAAGGCTATTATTTGTTTGAAGTCTTATCTAAATCACAAAGAATTTACACGAGTGGTAAAAAAAAGCATAGATTTTTTAGGCTTGTGCATAGACTTTTAAGGCTTGTCTATTTGTTTGAAATCTTATTGAATCCGAGTTCAATTATGTCTACATTCATCCATATTTAACTTTTTAAACCAAACACGCCTTACAATAAAAAGCGATTATTCAGTGTATTATAAGCATTGCTTCAAATTCAGAGCATTAGTCGAGGACCTTCTCCAACACACATTGGCATGCAATCCACACATTTTGAGACGAAATCCACATTAATTTATGGTGCTACAAAACCACTGAATAATTTTCCTACCCTTTGGCTACGCCTTAGATTTTCCCTCTGTTTTCTGGTGTTTTTTTTTTAAGATCCTCAAAAAACTGTAAAAAATAGCTTCCGTGGTGTTTCTGGTGTCTCTCTCTGTTTCCTCTACCGCCCTCACTTTCTGTTTGGATACCGAGAAAATTCTCAAATTTTCTCCCATTTTCTCTCCCATAGCACAACTTATATACATTCTTGAGAAACCCAATTCGAATTTCTCCCATTAATCCCAGAAAAAAACTTGGGTGGCTCCAAATTTTCTGATACGTTGAACGTGGAAAAGGATTTTGTTCTCTCCTTTTTCTGATCTTCTTCAACAACTGGTCTCTCATCAAATCATAATTTTATTCCAGAAAATTCAACGCCCAACAGGTGTGTTATTTATTGCTTGAATTTCCTTTTTAGGGCATATATTTTATATGTGCTTTTCACAGTATTTATAACTTTTTTCTAAAAAAAGATAGAATCATGAAAAAGTTGACCTTTTGTATTGTAGGGTTACTATCCAAAATCCACTATCAATGGCATTCGTTGAGCCTTAGACAAGCAAATGAAATTGAGTGGGGGCCTTTATTCTTTAACAAATGGGTCTTGGAAAATTGTAAAATACCCACTTACAGAAAAGTTGATTAGGGTTTTTTGCGGTACAGAATTTAGTGATTACTTTCTTGGAAAAAGTTTTTTTTTTTTTTTTTTGTAGTGATTACTTTTATTTTTGTATGCTTTGTTTTTACTTCTTTTGTGGGAACAATGTAGGTGGAAGAAGTATTGAATAATAGCATATGATGGTATGGTTTGGCTTTTGATGGACTAATTTAGAATCAAGTTGTGTTTTATTGTAGTATTACTTTTTGATCGGTGTGTTTTATTTATTGATGGAATCAGCTTTCCATTTTGGGTTCTTGAAAGGGACCTGGGTGATCGGGGGCCTGTAGTGAGCTTCCTTACTATACCCGTAGTGAGCAATTACGGCCGGCCATTCGACAATCAACGGTCATGATTATTTTACATGTATGATAATTTCATTTAATCCGGACCTTTTGCCGAATGGACGACCGTGATTGCTCACTACAGTCCCAGTCCGGCCCGGCTTTGCTAGTTGTATGGCCTCATCCCTGGTTAAAAAAAGGTATTTGTTCAAGTGCATAATAAATAAAACTTATACTAAGAAACACAAATAATGAACTAACCGTATCAACAGATTATCCTGGAAGAATATTCTAAAAAGTGTGAAGAAAAAATCACATTGATCAGACATTGGTATACTAAGAAGATAAACTTTACCGGCTAGGTATGAAGCATGGATATTGATACGGAATGAATATGATCTAAAAGGGATACGGAGATCCTTGAAATTTCCAAGAAAATAAGAAACGGGTATGATTAGGAACCGTGGGATTGGAAAGTGCATTTTAATAGAGTGATTTCTAGTATTGTACTATACATGATATATACAAGTTCACTTGCTTGATTACTAGTTGAATTGTTGGAATTTAGCTTTGGCAAGTACGTAAGACAAGATAAGGAAATTAAAAATACTATAAAGAAACTGATAGTGATATGGGATATAAATATGATATGATATGATACGGATACGGAGATAAGAGAAAATTATAACAACTCATAAACGGGTACGAGTAGGATACATTGATTAAGTAAAGTATTTTGTAGCATTGTGTTGTATGAGATTGAAAGAATGGTGAGAAACCATTGTTTTCTTTTGATGCAAACATGTTGTATACAAGTTCACGTACTCGATTTATTGTTTAAGTGTTGAAACTTAGCTTTAGAAAACACATATGATAAAATAAGGCTAATTCAAAAGACTGAAACGAATGAAGCTGCTATGTTCGTCTCTTATCTTTCTTCTAAAGCGTAAGGTAGTAGAAATATGTACAATTTTTGTTTGGTCCTAATTTCTTTACTCTATTATTATGAAGTATTGTCATAATCTTAAGTTCAGATACGAGACCAAGAGTATATTAAAAGAATTCGATGCTTTACGTATGAAAAAAGATTTTTAAGGTTGTAGGCATTTTCCAGATACATATCCCTCAAATATAAAAGGAGTGACGGTATCCGATACGATATGGATATGACTCCCATAAAGTACCGTGTTTCACAGACGGGTAGTTTGGTTATATATATATATATGGCATAGCAGGGGCTAAAGAAACTAAATATCGGTTGTGATCACTTTTGGGGTTCGGATTGAGGCCCATACACTGAACACAGAAGGGCTCAGTCCTTCTTGAAAGGGATAAATGCATGGTTTTACAGTGGCCCCAATTGCTTGAGTAATGCCATTAGGCTCTTGAACCTCAACCGCTTCTGGTAACATTTGGTATAAGTTCCGGGACTTTTGAAAATTTTAGTGTGTGCTAGGTAATTAGGTTGATGAATTGCCCTTTGGGATTTATGTAGTCTGCACTACTTCATTTTTTATCTTCAGTCAACTCCTGACATATTGGCTTTACATATTTATATTATTAAAGATTAGTGCCAATTTGAAAACCTACTTTAAAATGACTAGAACCAAAAGAGGACCATTCAGCACATCTAGTATGACCTAATGCCTTCTGTGATTCACAGAAGTTGGTTCCCACTTTCTTGACTTTATGAACTTCTAATTATTCAGTAACCACAATTGCAAAAGGGATACTTTGCAACTGCGTACATGCCAAGGAAATATCCCCATTCATACCTTTAGCTTGAGTAGTTTGACCTGAAACTTGCTTGAGAACTATATATAAGAGGTTCCCCTATAAATTCTAGTTTTCATTTAGGCATCACTGTCTTGAAGCATTAGTTTTCTACTCTTCTTTATTTTGCTTGAGTTCACTTTGCCAAGGTTAGCTTTATGTTTTCCTCACCATTGCTACCCGATGAACAATTTTATTTTGTATACTTCCATAATCCAAGAATAGTCAATTTATTCTCGATCTACTCTGGTTTTTCTCTTCGAAAAGCTGAGAATTATGAGGCCAATATGATGATTATGGGTGCTTGAACATCCGAAAATGAAATCTAGGAGTGTTTTAGCCATGTCGAAACAAAATTGCGAACTTTTAGAATCCCTTCATCTATCACACCAAATCAGCATAGTGAGTTCTTTTTACCTTTTGATCACTAACCATTTTATGTTCTGTTACAGGTGAATTAAGAGTCTTTTTCAATGGCTCATCATACCAATGAGGAACTGGAAACGAAAGAGATGGACACAAGAAGCTTTTCATCCTCACAAGGACAGGCGACAAATTTGCCTTACATTCACAAAGTGGGAGTCCCCCCAAAGCAAGACCTTTTCAAGGAGTTCACAAGGGGTGCGAAAGAGACATTCTTGTCAGACGATCCTCTACGTCACTTTAAGGGTCAACCCAGGTCCCGTAAGTTCATCCTCGGCTTGCAAGCTATCTTCCCCATTCTTGAATGGGCACAAAGTTACAATTTGATGAAATTTAGAGGTGATCTTATCGCTGGATTAACCATTGCAAGTCTCTGCATCCCTCAGGTAAACTAGATGCTACAACAAATATGAACGTTATAGGAAAACCCAATTTCTCTCTTGGTTTCACTTATGATCCAAAAGATTCCTCAGGCATTTCCCAAAATTCTTTTATTTCTCTTCTTGGCTCTAACAGTTCTTGTATGGACATATCAGGATATTGCGTATGCAAAGCTTGCGAAATTGAACCCCCAATACGGGTTATGTAAGTTCGGATAACTACTTATCAACAACCTGCTTGTTTGACAATATAATGTTTGGTATTTTGCAAGATTTTCAGTGCTTTGTTTCTCATTTGCCGTCTAAATTTCTACAGACTCCAGCTTTGTTCCGCCATTAATATACGCCTTCATGGGTAGTTCACGGGATATAGCTATAGGACCGGTGGCAGTGGTCTCTCTCCTGTTGGGTACTTTGCTTCAGAATGAGATTGATCCTACTAAAAATCCAGCCGAATATCTTCGGCTTGCTTTTACAGCTACTTTTTTCGCTGGGATCACCCAAGTAACGCTCGGATTTCTCAGGTTAAAACTACCTCCCTCTCCCCTGAATTAAATACCCTCGTGTTTGGTTCACTGGAATGATTTTGTCAAGGAGTTGGATGGCCATTCACTTAAATCCATTCATTTAAATCGGTGAATGATGATTTTATTTGTAATCTACGTTCTGTCATCTTTCGTGAACAAAATGTTCCAGTGGACCAAATACTGCCTCTGGTTGTATTTGCAATCTAAATATTTTTCTGCAAATCACTTGTTCACTTTTACCACCTAAATATTTCGATGTCGGTTTGCATTGTGTATCAGATTGGGTTTCTTGATTGATTTCCTTTCCCATGCCGCCGTTGTTGGTTTTATGGCTGGAGCTGCCATTACAATTGCTCTGCAACAACTTAAGGGGTTTCTTGGCATCACAAATTTCACAAAGAAAACTGATATTGTTTCTGTAATGCACTCAGTTTTCGCTTCAGCCCATCATGGAGTGAGTTCCTCTCTCTATCTCCTTCTCTTTATCTCATGACTCGTGATGAGTGATGCGAACGCTTATTTGGATCCAAGATTTTTGGAGGGAAAACGAAAAGAAAAGAATTTTTTGTGGGGTTGTGTTCTGATATCTTTTGCCTTAACAGTTTCTTTTTCATCCACAAACTGTCCATAAAAACACGACCTTACTAAATTGCACTTGCTTTTCTACAAGTTATGAAGCTTATTTTTCCAATTTTTGCAGTGGAACTGGCAGACTCTAGTCATTGGAGCATCATTTTTGGGCTTCCTTCTATTCGCGAAGTACATTGTAAGAGTCCCTAAATTGTTTTCTCTTTTACATTTTATTTGCAACAAAATTTGTAGGATTCAATTAGTATTTCTTGATTCTCATAAGATTTGACCGACAGGGGAAGAAGAACAGGAAATTTTTCTGGGTACCTGCAATTGCTCCACTAATCTCCGTTGTCTTGTCCACATTTTTCGTGTATATAACTCGCGCAGATAAGGAAGGTGTTCAAATTGTAAGTAATTATTTCTGGTTACATACCTTACTTTCTTATATGAATTTTTTGCTCTAGTAAGAAAAAGTTAATCTCAATTATATCTTCAGGTGAACCATATAGAAAAAGGAATCAATCCGTCATCCGTGAATCAAATATATTTCACTGGTGATTATCTCCTAAAAGGTTTTAGGATCGGTGTCGTGGCTGGTATGATAGCTTTGACGGTAAGCCAATTATGAATCCGCCTTGTGTTAAAAGAAAATTTTGGTTCTTGATATTAAATCTTTGTTTCTTTTTTATTGGAATTAGGAAGCTGTAGCAATTGGAAGAACATTTGCTGCTATGAAGGACTATCAACTAGATGGAAACAAAGAAATGGTTGCACTAGGAGCAATGAATGTTGTTGGCTCAATGACCTCGTGCTATGTTGCGACAGGTGAGAATTGAGAAGAAAGAACAGAAAATAAAGGATATATGCTTTCCGAAACTGGTATACAATATATCTGGAAACCATTATCGATTAAATGAGTATTTGACTAGAAATGTTTATCTTGACATATATATTGTTCAAACATAAAAAAATAGATCATATCCTAACTAGTTCTAATCGAGAAAAGTCTATAAAAATCGAAGATTCACTTACAAACGATATTAGTTGTTAGGAAAATGCTCTTCTATCAGAATTTTTTTGTACATAATCTTTCTCTAGAATTATGTGTTGGTGATAGTTGTTAAAAGGAATCTTGATTGTTCTTCGTTTCAAAGTGATTGACCCACAACGTAACCATATAATTTTGTATAAATTTCATGTATTTTATTTTTCTTTTTTGTGATTCTCTATTCTGTTAGATGATTGTGATGTTTTCAGGCTCCTTCTCTCGCTCTGCTGTAAACTACATGGCTGGCTGCCAAACTGCTGTGTCCAACATTGTAATGTCTTTTGTTGTGTTCCTTACCCTGGAATTCCTAACCCCTCTTTTCAAGTACACCCCAAATGCCATCCTTTCCGCCATCATCATATCCGCGGTCCTTGGCTTAATTGACTTTGAGGCAGTAGTCTTGATATGGAAGATCGATAAATTCGACTTCATTGCTTGCATGGGAGCCTTTTTTGGCGTCGTTTTTGCTTCCGTTGAGATAGGCCTCTTGATTGCAGTAAGAATCAGTTATTGATGGTTGTAAACTTGTAATTTTTCTGTCAATCAAAGGGTGATTTGCCTAATTGGTTTCGCTGCTTGGGCTGATAGGTATCGATATCTTTTGCTAAAATCTTACTGCAAGTCACTCGCCCAAGAACGGCGATTCTTGGGAGGATCCCCAGGACCAAGGTTTACAGGAACATACAGCAGTATCCTGAAGCAACTAAGGTTCCGGGTGTTTTGATTGTAAGAGTTGATTCAGCGATCTACTTTTCCAACTCCAACTACATCAAAGAAAGGTAAAGAGTGCTTCTTTACTTTGTTTTCTTTTTTTCTTCCCTAGCTGGTTCAAGGAAAATAAAAAGATGAAGCCTATTACACATTACATACAGAGTCGAATTGTTCGATTTTCTGATGTATTACGTTGAATTTGAGTGAAAACATCGATAATCAAGTTGAACTATTGATATACGTCGTTGATGCAGGATATTGAGGTGGTTGACTGACGAAGAAGAGCTACTGAAAGCTGCATACCTTCCGAAAATCCAATTTTTGATTGTGGAAATGTCACGTAAGTGCTTTCGTCTATTGAGCCTTAAAAGCAGCGCGTCTATTGAAAATTGTCTTTTTCACGTACTTGTTCATATTGATATTCACTCTCATGATTGTTTCTGGTCATTTCAGCTGTTACCGACATAGACACCAGTGGCATTCATGCCTTGGAAGAGTTACATAGGAGTCTCCAAAAGAGAGATGTTCAGGTAAGTGACATAAAACCAACTCCATATCCCATCCAAATACAGTCTTTAAATTTGTGTTTGACAGGATGATTTATGGGTGATGTTACACGAATAGAAACCACACCAGAAAAACTTAAAATTAATGATCTGGTTAAGTTGTGAGCCTTTCAGTCGAAATCTCAACTATAAGAATATACCATTGGCATGTCATTTTGGTGGAAGATTCTGAATAAAAGTTCTGAACAATGGTACTTTCCATGATTCATACTGAATTCTGCCTTTTCAGCTTGTTCTGGCGAATCCGGGGCAAGTGGTGATTGACAAGTTATTTGCATCCGATTTTGCAAATTCGATTGGTGAAAACAAGATCTTCCTCACGGTAGCTGATGCCGTCGTAACATGTGCACCGAAAGCAGTAGAAGAGGTTTGAGCATGCGAAATGAGAAGGCCAAAGAATGGAACTAGAGAATGTATGACATTTGTTAATGTGGAGTAAAGGTATCCTAATCCACAAGAAAAGTTATGCATATAGTCCCTTTTTTCTTTTCTTTTTTCTGAGCCCATAAAATGTAAAGCCTGAAGGACTTGAATTTTTTTCATTTCCAGTTTTGTAATTATTCAATATCTGAAACAAAATCTGAGTTTGCAAGAAGTGTTGTTACTGCTTCCTGTTGAACCAGTGCAATAATGATAGTTAGGACATCCGCAACCAAGCTCTAAAACTCTATTTTAGAGACCGGATGTGATATATAGAGGGGAAATTTTGTAATTGGATCCCTCTTTTATGCAATTTTTTGTACTTTTTGGAGGACTCACCGTCCTTTTTAGAGATTTGGAGACCAAAATGGAGGTGTGAGTCTCTATATTTGGAGACCCAAATCTCTAAAAGTGAGTCCCTCCATAAAGTACAAAAAGTTGAAGAATAAATGAGAGAAATTACAAAAACTTCGCTCGATATATCACATTCGGTTTTTATTTTGGAGGTTTAGAGCTTGGTTGCGGATGCCCTAAGGTTGATAAGCGAAAAACTAAGTTAAGGCATCTCTAAGTTAGCGCACACATTTTGAATACCATAATAAATAAACAAGAGCAAAATAGTAAATAACCAATCCATAACCCATTCTCATCATTTTTCTCCCAAACACCACACTTGTTGAAAAATGCATTTTGCATATTTTTCCCAAATACTCATCTCAGATTGAAAACACATTCTGATCATAATTCAAAATGTCAAAAAGCCAAAAAGTTAAAATGAAAAACTGAAAAGTAAGCTTCCAAACACCTCTACCTAAAAGAGTATCCCAAATTGTCCTACCTAGCTAACTAAGAAAAATTCAAAAAATGCTCTCTAGTTCACAAGAATTGACTCCCTAAAATCCTAGGTGGCACCCCTCACTTCCTAAAGTCTCCTAAGTCACTACTTAAATTTGGGGAAAAAGTTAAGGGGGAGAGAGAGAGAGCGAAGGGAGGAGAGGGGAAATTTTGTGGGACCAAGGAAAGAGAAAGAGTGGAGAGAGAGAGAGAGATAATGAACATACTCCATAGGTAGCCTATTAAACTGCATTCCTCTTTGGCTAGCTAACTAAGTTCTTAGCACATAAAATAGGACCCCATATATACTTAGGTGTACACTTTAGCAAATATTTTTTAGGTAATGCACTGGAGATGCTCTTATTCGAGTTCGAGCATGCCTTATGATCCCTTCTATGTACATCTCTTTCTTCCCTGCTTATGGTAGCTTCCCTTCCTTCATTCCCTGTTAGTTTAGTAAGTCCTCAAATCTTTCTTATATTCTCTGATTTCTCTCTTTCCTAAAGGTTCAAATGGATAAGGAAAGCTAAGACTGAGGTAGCTGTCCTTTTTTTTTTTTTCTTGTAGTTGTGATGTATCCCGTTTTGTTTCTCGTTAAATCTTGTTTGAAATCTGTTATTTACCTTAACAAACTAAGTTTGAACATTTTTTAAGCTCGCCAAGCTTTTTCACATCAAGTTTGAATAAGTTACTCCCTCCGTCCATTTTTAAGTATGTTACCTGAGAATTTCAATTATTTTTCTCTCACATCAACTTTTACATCTATTTTCCATTACTTACCCTTATCAATATAATAATACCCACAAATTTTTTAAAAAGAAATCTACTTTTAAGGACAAAATAGGAAATGTACCCACTAACTTTTCAAACCACACATTTATTAAAGGACAGCCTAAAATGGAAATGTATATACACTATAAAAGGGACGGAGGGAGTACTACTTAACTTGTTCAATTTATAATTAAAAAATTGAAGTTATTCAAGATGGACATGTGATCGACTCGATTGAAGCTCATCTAAAATTATCTCGCCTGATAAATAAGCCAAACTTGGTTATACGGAGTACTTTTTAAGCTCATTAAGATCTCAAACCAAACTTGAATGATGCACTTGGTCGAGTCGTTCATTCATGCAATAAACCAATACAAAAATTCAATGCGTATGCCAGCGAGGTGTACGGAATATGCACGGACGGTGCATCTTGACCATCCGTGCGTGTTTCGACGGTCCGGATTTAAAAAAAACTCTTACATGTAAAAGTTACTGTCGATTCCGGAAATGGACGGTTCAGATGCATTCGTGCGCGTACGTACATATGCGTGTACGTACGCGTAGCCGGGTTGAAACCAAAAATCTGCACTAAGTTTGAGCTATTAATACAGTAAATTTTTTTTTTTTTGAGTTGAACTGATATTTTTACACCTTTCTCCTACTTTCTATGCTTTCAGTCTTTACAAAGACAATATTGCCCCCTCCCTTGAAAAGTGCTTGCGGTGCACCGGGCCGGTTCTGATGTTTGGGTTGTCCAAACCTGACCCCAAGCTTAGTTGTTCACTTGCCATCGATTCATAAAAAAAAAGATATACAAGTCAAAAAAAGAAAAAAGAAATAATCAAGGATACATTTTGCTTTTAGCTCGAATTATGGAGTATCAAAAAATCAAAAACAAAATTGATGTAGAACAAGTGGCAGCCCAATTCTATGATCAATTGGACTGGTCAAAGCCCCGGGGCCCAAACAGATTTTAATTGAAAAACTGCCTAAATTGGTTAACACCGTTTTAGGTGGATTTTGGCCTAATTCCTTTATTTAGGTCTTCAATTTAATCTTTTTGCCGTTTTAGAAAATGTTTAGAATTCTAATTACTCTTAGCATATATTTCCGTTTTAGTTTATTCCAGTTGAGGAAGTCTTATTTTTCGTTCTAATTTCCAATTTTAGTAGTTTTTCCAATTTTTGGGATACATTATTTTTTAGTAGGATTTGCTAGGGTTTCCCTAGAAGAGAGATTCAACAACTTTTATTCAATAAACAACTCTGAGTTTTATATCTCTTCTTGTGGATTCGAGTTCCTATATCGTTTGGATTAGTACGCCAACTAATCTCTCATGAATTCTGCTACGTCCAAAATGTAACTCCGATTATAGTGTTTTATGATTAGCACAATTCGATTTAAAAAAAAAAACAACTGCTCTTCACATTTTTGAAGCAATGCATGGTTAAATGTTTTTCCTAAATTTTTGATCTGGTATTTTTTTGGTTTTATTTACTTTTCCTCATTTTTTGAACTTTTCGTTATCATTATTGAGATTAATCATGGATGGATCTTGACGAAAGGAACAAGAAATATATAAAAAAGTGAATCAAAGTTTAAAAAGGTTCAGATAGGACAACATTAAGAACAAAAGTACCGGTTGTTTTCTTTAGTGACCTTTTGTTTTTGGTTATAATTTTTTACTTTTCAGACTTCTTTCACCGAGATGAATGATTAATCCAGAAAATAATGGGAATCAAACAAAATTTTAGAAAAGAAAAAAGTTGGAAGAATGGGGAACTTCTAAATAATGTTAGATAAGATATGTTTTCTTTACTGATATTGTTCAGTTTAACTATTTGAAAGAACGAAAAAAAATTTGTTCACTCTCACCAAAAGAGGGTGAACAAAACCATCACCCTGATTGGTTGAAATGGTATGGGGTCCACAAAAATGGTGTGGATCCCATCACAATGTGACGTCATGCTTACCAAAAAGTGTATTGATTCCGTGGACCCTACACCATTTCAACCAATCAGGGTGAGGGTTTTGTTCACCCTCTTTGGGTGAGGGTGAACAAATTTTCACTCAGAAAGAACGGATAAATGCAAAATATCAAAACATTAAGGGGGTGTGCGGTGTGTGCCGCTAACTTGGTTTTTTTTTTTTGGTTTTTTTATGTGAGAACTCGAAAAACGTATTGGTTTTTTATATTTTTTATGTGATGTATTGTGAGGAGATGACCTGTCTCAAAAAACGTAAAAAGTTGGCTTTTGGCCTTTTGAGTTAGTGGAACGGGGCCTAAGTCTTATAATTTGGTTTCTATTTGAATTATTCCAGTCAAGATCAATGCTAAAAAAAAAAGGTATGTCAGCAAAATTTGATTATTCCAAACAAAATCTAAGCCTTAATATTAAAAGAGTTAAAGCTTAGACCATGAAACCAGTATTAAAAAAAAAGTAAAGTGGAGGTTTGCTGGGCTTACCCCTAAACCGGCCTTGGTGATGCAATGGGCTCACGTTGCATGAACTTTCCATCACTTCTGCTTAGGATCGGATGGATTGATTAAGCGAGCAATTTATAGGCTTTGTTCTCATTTTTTTGTATGATGGTCCATAGAATTAAGAAGGTTATTTACTACGCTGATAGATTTTTAAAAAGAGGCTTGGTATGTAACATGAAAAATCTCCCCGAAAATCTCTCCGAAAACGAAATCGACGGGTGTGAGATTCACTCAGTATTTTTCCTGTCACTTACAGTTTCTTTTTTTAAAAAAGGTAGTACCCAATCCACAGAACCGCAGGCTGAGAACCTAATTTGAGGCATGTCGTAAGACAGACAACCTTCTCCCTAAAATGAAGATTGTCAAGGCACCAACAGGAAAGGGGCGAGACAGGGCATTAACCATGGGAGCAAGTCCAAGTTTAGACCTTATAACCTCAATATGACAAGTATTTTTCGTTGATTGGCCCGAAAATTGTCACTAAGAAGACGATGTTTTTTTGACACCTGACACTATTTAATTGGTTAATTTACGTAACCTTGACGTGAAACAATCAACAAAGAGTTTTTTTCGTTTTTATACCCTAAATTATGCACATTTTTTCTACTTCATCCCTAAACTATTAATTTGACGATTTCATCTCCTAAACTATGCACATTTTTCCTACTTCGTCCCTGAACTATCAATTTGACGATTTCATCCCCTAAACTACCTGTTTTGCAACTTATTTAGTCCTTTTTTAGAGGAATGCTACAATACACACCCCTACATATGAGATTTTGTTACTCAAAATATGAGATTTTGTGGCTCAAATATGAGATTATTCCAAATGAGATTTTGTGACTCAAAATATGAGATTTTGTGGCTCCAAATATGAGATTTGCGTACGGTATGCACCCAAATATGAGATTTTGTGGGTGGCTCCACATATGAAAAAAAATCGATCTCATATAGAGGGCCACAAAATCTCATATGACGGTTTTGTCCTGTAGTGGGAATGTGATACATATCGCGTATATATATAGTTGATGTGACATGTCTCATATTTGTGCCACAAAATCTCATATGGGTCAAATATGAGATTTAGTGGCATCAAATATGAGATTTTGTGGCATAAATATGAGACATGTCACATATATGTATTGATGCGACATGTATGTGACATGTCTCATATAACGTGCCACTAAATCTCATATTTGATCCATATGAGATTTTGTGGCACAAATATGAGATTTTGTGACTTATATGAGATTTTGTAACTGGCCATATGAGATTTTGTGGACTGGCCATAAGGTGCCACAAAATCTCATATTTGACCATATGAGATTTTGTGGACTTAAATATGAGATTTTGTGGACTTATATGAGATTTTCTGACTACCCGTATGAGGGTGCATACGGTACGTCCTTTCATACCTTTAGCCACAAAATCTCATATTTTGAGTCACAAAATCTCATATTTTGAATCACAAAATCTCATATGGAATAATTTTTGGGGGTGTGTATTGTAGCAACACTCCCTTTTTAACTCCTATTTGGGGGATGAAATCGGTTAAAATCAATTAGTTTAGGGGATGAAATCGTTGAATTGATAGTTTAGGGACGAAATAGAAAACATGTGCCTAGTTTAGGGGATGAAATCGTCAAATTGATAGTTTATGGACTAAGTAGAAAAAACACGAATAGTTTGAGGGATAAAAACGAAAAAACTCATCAACAAATGACAGTATTTGGTTTGTCAGCAACAACAACAACAATAGAATCCATCTAGTCCCCAATCATTAGGGGTATGGGACGGAGGATGATTGGAGACAGACCTAACCTTTGGCAATATGCACAAAGTGGTTGCTCTCAGAATACTACTAAAACAATGGCCTCCCCTAAACCTCCAAGAACCGAGGAGCTACATGGACATTTTGCTGTAAAATCATGCCCCCAAATCAAAGCCGAAGCAGACCTCAACAACAACAACAATAACAGAACCCATCTAGTCTCTAATCATTGGGGGTATAGGCGGGGATGATTGGAGACAGACCTAACCTTTGGCAGTATACACAAAGTGGCTGCTCTCAAACCTAGAGACCCAAATCAATTTTTGTGCTCATATTACTATGTTTCCTTCATTCATGGTCCAAAGCATCTCACTAATGAGCACGCATGGTTTGTCAGCAATGGTATGATTTAAGCCCTTTGCTAGAGTTAATCTATAATTGGCCAAAAAACTGCATGCGTAAATTACAAACATTAGTAGCAATTATGGATCCGCATCCTCTTCATTCCATCGATGGAATACAGATCTCTATTCCATTTAATGTGTTAATGACCCCTCATCTATTTTACGATTAACGTTCAAGATAATCTTAACTTTCTTCGGTAAAGTGACCCATGAAACTCTCAACCCCCAAAAAAAAAAAAAAAAATCGACAACAACAACATTGGATGTTCCAAAAAAATATTTCTTTTTTGGTGTTACATTAGATCGTCTTATGCTTGTAACAGTATAATATTCTCTTGTTTTATTTACATTGTCGCATCTAAAAGTATTCAACAAAATTAGAACCTATTCAGGCAATTATTGGTATTTTATTTATCCTTTTTGAATTTAATCTTTATTCAAATAATTTTTTTTGTTAATTGTTCATCTCAACGAGCTAGAGAAGTCTAAAATGTAAAAACTTACGACCAAACATAAAAAACAAGGTCCACTAAGAACAAAAAGGTTTGAAATAACTGCTTTTATTGTCTTTAGTGTTGTCTTATGTGAACTTTTTTCAACTTCATTCGAATATTTTATATTTTTCTTATTGCTCTCATCGAGACAAAATAATTGATTTCAAAAATTACACTGGAAACAAAATACTAAAAGATTAATAAAAATATTTTATCGACCTTCTTTATAATAAGTTAAACTAGTTTATTAAGTAATCAAAACAACGTAGTTCATTCAACTAGAAACTCATAATCACCTTGGAAGTCGATTAGAAAATAATGAAGTGTCACTGCAACATTAAATGAAATGGAGAGGATGCGGATCGGCGACCGCGAAGTTGAGTTTCTCTTGAATCGAGACATCTGATTTTTTGTCTAAAAGGATTGCGTGTCAATTACAAAGGACGTTCACTTTACAAAGGGATTCGGATCCAGTCCAAAAATAGACTAAAGGTGTCACTCCACATCGGGATCGTTCGTTGGTCCATTCAATGTTTTGATTTGCTCATACATTTTTACTGGGAAGAGTTAATTCTCAGGGGCAAAGGGAGAGAAGGGCTGGGGTGGGCCCTGGCCACTCTACACTCCTTTAAGAAACAATTTTTTTTTTGTTGGCTGAGAGCTCCCAAGCTCCCAGTGGATGATTTCCTCAGGGGTGGCTCTCCATTGATTCTAGGGTTGTCACTTGAACACCACAATTTTTTTTTTCTTTTAGAAATACATGTAAAGATACATGTTATTTTTATTTTTGTCATTTTGAACACCCATTTCAAAAGGTTTGAACACCCAATCCAAAAATATTGAACATCAAACCTAAAAAATAAGCCCATAAAATATTTGAAAAGCTAACCCAATGGAAGCCCTTCACAAAATCTCAAAATAAAATCGAGGAAAAGAGCAAAAGGGGAGAATAGCGTATTCTATTTCTATTCTTAAATTTCTCACTGTGAATGAGACAGTTAGACAGAGAAAAAGAGCCCATCGGACATATCTATTCAGACTATTCTGAATTCTGACCTCTCCCAATATCGGATCCTGGGCTACGACAAAAAATCTTGTCATATCATCCTAATAATAGAGATAAAACACAAAGAGTATATCTTCAAAAGGGCCATGTCAACCTATTCACCACAATTTTCCACAAAAAGATATAAGTGGATGCGTAGGTTTAATCCTGCTTAGTTCAAAGAGCACAAATTTCTTTTGGGTTTACGTATAGTCATGGTTTCTAGAGTTAGTAGAAATTTTGAACACCCTTCCGAGAATTCCCGTAGCCGCCATTGGTTTCCCAAGCTTCTAGTGGACGATTTTCGAGATTTGAGAACACGTCGGTTTACCCTTTGATAGATTTTTTTTTATCGTCAAAAGTAACATTTTATTAGAGGAGGGGAAAAAGGGGTTCCAACAAAAGGTTATAAATTACAACTATAGTTTTTTACTGTCCAGTACAGAAAACTGCTCTTTAATTCCCATTAAGGTAAAACTCAATTTTTAATTACCTCTAGATACAACTCATTAATAAGATTAACCTTCTACCATTCAAATACAAATTTACTCGTTACTCCACCTCCCACTCCCTACCTTCATCCACCATCCACTTCTGGCCGGCAATGACTTTTTTTGGCGGCCTCCTGCGAATTTTTAAACCTTCCGGCCGGCGACTTTTTCCAGCCGGCAAAATTCACTGCGAATTTATACTTTTTTTTTAAAACTCAAATTTTGAATTTTTTTCCAAAAAAAAAAACGTTTACATCAAGCAAAAAAACAAATAATTTATCCTAAAAATTAACTGTGAATTTTTCTGGCCGGCAAAATTCACTACGAAAAGAATATTTTGGCGATTTTCTATAAAACATAAATCCCTAATGGATTTGAATAAATTTCTATGCGAATTTGTATAAAGGAGGACAAAAACATGACAATTCCTCCAAAATAAAATACTGCGAATTTGTTATTCTCGCTTACAAGCAAAGTGAGAGAGAGAGATAAATGAATCTTCAAAATTCGCACCCAAAAAATTCGCAGAAAATAAAAAAACTCTTAACCAAGGAAATAAAAAAAAATCGCAGAAAATAAAAAAACCCAAAAAAATGGAAGAGAGAGAGATGTGGATGACGCCGGAGGGGGGATTGGGATTAGAGGGTGAGGAGATTGGCGACGAGGTCGTCGTCGGCGGAGGAGGAGGTGGTGAGGGCGATGAGAGAGAAGAGGGTTAGGAAGAGAGAGAATGTGGAGATCGCCATTTGTAGAGGGTTTGGGGTGACTTCGATTAGACTCTTCTGTTGATCTCAGAAGACTCTTCTTCTTCTGTGGAAAGGGAAGAGGGTTTTGGTTTCGGATCGGCGACGACTTTGATCGTATTTGAGACGGTTGAGTAAAAAACATATGATATAAGAGAGAGAGAGAGAGAGAGAGAGAGAGAGAGAGAGAGAGAGAGAGAGGACACGTAGCTAGAGAAAAAGATTTAGGGGTGATTTGGCAAAAAAAAAATAAACTTGTTTTTTGGTTTATGTAGCAATAAACCAAAAAACTCATTTGGTTTAAATTGTGGTTTATTCCATTGTTTAAAGAGAATTCATGTGGTTTATTTGCCAAATCACTGTGGTTTATTCACCCAAAAAAACAACTCCTATTTTTTTGCCAAACAACTGTGGTTTATTCCACCCAAATAAACCAAAAAACAAGTTTATTTTTTTTTTGCCAAATCAGCCCTTAGAAAAAGTATTCTTTTTGTTTTCTTCATTTGACTTTACGACCCACCCCCCACCCATCAATGCCTTTTTATTTTTTTCGTGCAGAGAGCATGCAGCCTATTTAGAGGGTGTTTGGGAGCCTACTTTTCAGCTTTTCATTTTCAGCTTTTTGGATTTTTGGCTTTTTGGATTATGGCCAGAATGAGTTTTGAATATGGGTGGAGTGTTTGAGAGAAATATGCAGAATGTATTTTGCAAAAGTAGAGTGTTTGGGAGAAGAATGATGAAAATGAGTTATGGATAAATTTTTTACCATTTTGCCCTCATTTATTTATTATGGTATTAAAAATGTGTATGAATTGAATA
>JAXBDA010007086.1:0-18708 GCA_036023075.1 Gaultheria prostrata
CCCCCCCTTTTTCTTCAAACCCAGAACTTCTCTCTCTCTTCCCCTAACCAAACCCTTCTCTACCCCCAACCCATTCTCTTTTAAACCCAATACTGTTCAGAACCCAGAAAATCTTCTCACTCTCACTCTTTCCTCTCAAACCCAGAATTCCTCCCCAACTTAGAAGAGAGAGAGCGCTCGGATTGTTGCTGCTGTGATCAAGAGACGAGGGAGAGATAGGAAATCGATGCAATGAAAAAACTCTAACTTTGGGTATACATTTATGGATGGCTATAATAGTCTTTTCATGCGATTCCATTAACGGCATTAGAGAGACTTATTGATTTTAGGTGATAGTTTAGGGGTGAAAGTGTTGGATTTTATAGTTTATGGGTTGAAAGTGAAAAAATGTGATAGTCTAGGGGGTGTACAGTAAATTGAGCCTTTGGTTTATTATTAGTAGTAAAGAAAAGTAAATAAAAATTTGAAAAAAATAGATTTTCTTTGTTTGATTTTAGAGAGGAAAAAAGGGCAAGAAAATAAAAAGGAACTTTGAAAGTCTCAAACCAAAAAAAAAAGAAGGTACGAGGAAAAGGAAAATTAAACAGAAATAAAAAATAAAACAATTATTGAGTTTTGTTCTATGAAAAATTATACTAGCACTAAAATTTTTGTTGCTTTTCTTACCCAGTCATCCAATCCAAAAGTCACCAAAGCCTTGAAACCGGTACCAATTCAATTTTTTTTTAATACGAGTTACCGGTTCAGTTTAGTATTTTTATTTATTTATTTGGAAGTATGTATTATATTTGATTACCGAAGTTATTAGAAAATATTATCAACCACACCCCGTTCATTTACATTGTCCTACATGCATGTCACGTAGGCGGGTGGACCCCAAATTCACTAACTATAAATAAAAAAGGAGAAGTAGTGTACATGAAAAGTTTACCCAAATTTGGACCATCAATTTCTCCTTTTGAACATTTTTTGAGAAGCTTTTTTATGTGTTTAACATTTTCGTAAAAAAAAAAAACGAAATTCAAAAAAAGTTCAACCCAGCCTCAGTTTTTTAAGATTTCGCGGGTTTTCTTTCACTGGGTTTTGAACGACGCAGAGAGAGAGAGAGAGAGAGAGAGAGAGAGAGAGAGAGAGGTTCAACAAGAGGAGAGGAAGAAGATCGAAGTAGAGAGAAGAGAAGAAGAAGATCGAATCTGAAGAAGAAGATCTGGCGCCCGACATCCGACGCCCGACTCAACCCGACGCAATGTCCACCACAAAGGTCTCTCTCTCTCTTGCTCTCTTTGCACCTATGAGCCCTAGAACTTGTGGCATTAACAGTCATTGAAGTGAAACGTCGGGTTCGAACCACAATAACTAGGATTCCATGTTGAAGTGAAATTGGGGATTTTTTGTATGATTGTTATTTATTGGTACAAGCTTAAAATTGATGCTATTTGCTTATTTTCTTTCTGAGTAAATACTCTGATAAAAGAGGCCATTGAGATGTTTAGAGAGGCATTTGAAACACGAAATTCAGACATGGGCCATATAGCAGTTTGTTCAATGGACTAGCTAATGAAGATCATGGTATTAATGAAAAAGAGACCATGACCTTCAGCCCATTATAGAAGATAGTTTTATTTACTAAACCATGAGGATATCATGAAACCTTTTTAAGGAAATAAAGAATGTCAAAAAAGAAAGATCAAGATGTTATTCCAGTCAGTTTTGAGCCTAATACTTGTTTCACTGTGTAATCAGGGAACAACTGGAATGTGTTCCTCCTAAGACTTCCACTTCTTATTGCTCGGTGATTTCATTACACACACATGTATTCGTTTTGAGTTAAAAAGTTTACTAATTTTGGTTTATTTTTGGAGCAGTAGATGATGTTTCAGTTGCGATCACCATCGTCTGTTATGTCACCTCTGTTGCCGGAGTTTGTTTCGTCGGCAATGCATCCTTTATCTTCACAAATTTGCAGAAACGAAGAAGAGGTATGGAGTGGAGACAATGAAGAAGAAGAGGTATGGAGTAGAGACAGTGAAGAAGAAGAAGAAGAAGAGATGTCGGGTGGTTCTTCAAAGAAAGAGTGATGAGATCGATACTAATGAGAATGGAAATGAGGCAATAGAAAATTATGAAGATAGAGTGGAGGAACCGAAGGTGGGAATGGAATTCGACACATCGAATGAAGTTTATTTGTATTACTCAAGATTTGCTAAAGAAAAGGGATTTGCAGTGGAGGTTAAAACACGTTGGCTTGGAGCACAATCATGATAAGCTTCACAAGACTTATGACTCACTTCAGATTGAAGCTGCGGAACCTCATAATCTTGCATATTTTACGAAGGATTGCCGGAATGACTTGGACAAGCTTCGGCGTTTACGATTTGTGGAAGGAGATGCTGAAGCGATGCATCATTATTTCATGAGAATGAAAGCCGACAATTCTGACTTCTTTTTTGCAATGGATTTGAATGAAAAGGGTCGACTGAGGAATGTATTTTGGGCTGATGCAAGGAGTAGGGCAGCTTGTAAGGAGTTCGGTGATGTTGTGACATTTGACACAACATACTTGGTAAAAAAGTATGATATGCCTTTTGCTCCATTTGTAGGCATGAATCATCATGGTCAATCGATATTATTGGGATGTGGACTTCTCTCTCATGAAGACACGGAGTCATTTTCGTGGTTATTTCAGACTTGGATGACATGCATGCGGGATTGTGCTCCCAAAGCAATTATTACCGATCAGTGTATGACCATAAAAAATGCTCTCGAAATTGTATTCCCTAACACCCGACATCGGTGGTGCGTAGGGCTTATTATGGAAAAGGTGCCTCAAAAGTTGAGTGGGTACAACGCCTATGAAAAAATTAGTTTGTGTTTGCGCCATGCAGTTTATGATTCATTGACAATAGAGGAATTTAAGGATGCTTGGGATGTGTTCATCAAAAAGTACGAGTTTCAAAGTAATATATGGTTACATGAGTTGTATCTGGAGAGGAAACAGTGGGTGCCTGCTTATGTGAACGATGTATTTTGGGCAGGAATGTCATCCACACAAAGTAGAGAGAATATGAAAGCATATTTTGATGGTTACATTCATTCGAAGACGACCATAAAACAATTTGTAGAGCAATATGAAAATGCATTGGCACAAAAGGTGGAAAGTGAGAAAGAAGAAGATGTGAAAAGTTGGAACTCTTACATCTCGTTCAATTCCGAAAATGTTTACACGAATGAGAAGGTTAAAGAGTTTCATAAACAATTTCTCGGGAAACTAAACTGTTTTTTGAGTCAAAGAAAGGAAGGTGATGTTGTATCTAAATATGAGGTGAAAGAGTAGGTTACATTTGGAGAAGGAGAAGAAAAAAAGAGAAAATGTGTGTCATTTATTGCCGATTTTAATGCTGTAACCAATGAAGCACATTGTAATTGTCGGTTGTTCGAGATTAGAGGAATGCTGTGTACACATCAATTGTTAGTGTTCCATGAAAGGGATATTGTTAGAGTTCCTGAGAAGTATGTCTTGAGAAGATGGTGCAAAAACGTAAAAAGGGTGCACACTAAAGTTCGGATCAATTATGATAACTCGTCAACGACAATTGAAGCGCGCCGGCATGACAACATGTGCAATCTCTTTAATGAGATTGCCGATTTGGCGGAAGATTCTCAAGAGAAGTATGATATGGTGATGACACGGGTACACGAGATAAAACGAGAGTTGATTGATGTTTCGGTTGTTTGTGGAAGTAATATGGTTTCCGGTACTCCTAATGCTTCTATTTCACTTGGAGATGGAGTTCTACCTTCCAAACAGAACACAAACATAATTGACGCGGAAGCTCTTCATCGAAAAGGGAGAGCGCCGTCTAAAAGGAAGCAAGGTGTTGTGGAAAATGCTTTTGAGAAGAAAAGGGAAAGAAAAAAGAAGACATTGTCCAACGAAAAAGCCAAGGTAGAACTTCTTATTGATTTGTTGCTTTCTAGTTAATATGGATATGTAGATATATTCGATGAATGCTTAGTAGTTATATTATTTGTTAATTTCAGGAGGTCAAAGAGATTGGAGTTGGCCATGTGTCTGGTACACAAGAGAGTGTTGTAAATGTAAGAAACTTTTTTATTGCTAATTTCCTGTTTCATGTCAAATTTATCGGTAATCTCTTTGTTTAATGTTACATTTTATATTGTTGGGCAGTGTTACCCAAGCTACATGGGGCAATTTATGTGGCCGAACATGATGCTCCATAATATGCAACAAAATATGGCACAAGGCGTAATAGGTTTTAACCAACCGCAATTTATGTATAACTTCCGAAGTTCACAAAATTTCATGCCAAGTTCACAAAGCTACATGCCAAGTTTACTTTATAGTCCAGTTTGGAGAGGGCAATCAAGTATTATGGGTAATCAAGTTTGGGGAGGACCACAACCAAGTGTTTTGGAAGATCAAGGTCAAGGTTGGAGAGGACCACAACCAAGTTTAATGAAAAGTCAAGGGCAGGGTTGGGGAGGAGGACACCAAAGTTGTTTAGAAATGATGAATGCAAGGGATAAGGCCAAAGAGTAGAAGACTTGCTTGTTTAATGGACTGTTTTTTTTTTTTTTTTAATGAAATAGGCATGACAATGCTCTTATGGATCTGTTATGTTTTTTCTTTATTTTTGGTTTATACTTTTTTTTATAACTGGAATGCTATGTTTGGAGATAAGGTTAATGCCTTCTTTATTCTTATTGAACTGGAATTGAGTTGGAAGTGAACAACTGATAGAATTGAGTTGCAAGGTTGCTGTTTGAGTACATATAACAGTCAAATGTATGCTCCCATGTTGTCTGTATCGTGTCTGAACCTTAGTTGTAATATTTAAGTTTGTGATGTGTCTTCTGTTTCGATTTTATTATCTTTTGTTTTTGGACTTGATGGCTAGAAAAGCAACATTGAGTTCCATGGTGCTGATTTTTTCTTATTAATACATTAGTTCTATGAAACTTTTGCAAAATTTTCTGGACCTTAATGTGTCATTAATCGGATACTGCTAATAGTTTGATTTTATGTGCATCTTAAAAAGTCGAGGAAAAAACTATTCAGCTGCTTGACATTGGGCTAAACCTGTTCATCCTGTTTCAGTGTTCATTTGAATGAATAGTCCTCTTTTTGTTGTATGGACTCTTGATTTGACCTTCTCAGTTCCTTCTTATTTTCATGTTTGGCATACAAAGTATTTAAGCTCAATTTATGAGCTGCAGTTTTTATATTCATGCAGCTTCAATCCCTGATTCCGTAAAGGCTGAACCATATTGCAAGTTTTCCCAATGAGCTATTGTTGACGGGTTCACCAACCATTGATGATAGTGGCTAGTAAACACTTGGAGAGAGTAGTGACAGAACAATACACCCATACCGAAAACATGAATAGATGATGGTTGACATGGACATGTATTTTTCACCGGAAAGAAAAAAGACGTGGACATATATTTCACTATAATGGTTGACAGACAATCCCGTTTTGCAGAAGAAGTTTCTTACCTAGTGACAAGAAAGTTTGATGGATCGCCTAAATACAAAGGTACATGAAGCATGCCTTCAGATTGACAAAAACTGCAGGTCAGAAGACAGTCGATTCATTTTGTGGAATTTATCTATGTTTCTGCAGATTTACAACCATGTTGATCACACATTAGCCAAAAAATATATTAATAGAATGCTCACACAAATTTGTGACTCTTGCTAGAACAATCTCAGCAGACGGATAATTGAAGTTGGTTGACCCATAACAGATTAACTTATTTGGTATCTACTATCTAGTGCCAACAGGCACTCGTAAAAATGTCACGGGTTTAAATCAAGAAGCATTGGTCAAACTTGTATCTGATGGCCTATACAATTCTTCCCTTTGCCATATGAGTTGTCCTTAAGCTTAATGCATGTTCTCACGGCATTGTCTCATCAGCCTTGTTCTTTCAACTTACACTGTTCGTGTATGAATCGGTCAATAGAGATCTTGCCAAGTGTAGCCAACTTCAGTCTCAGGTCCCAGCCATTTTAGTTGTCTCTATCGTGACAATTATTTTTCCTGGTTTTGTAATCTTCTTTAATCCTGCGTTGTATGAATTTTAATAGCGTTAATTATCTGCAATACTGCAATATATGGCATGTTGTGCCATACTGTCATCATTTAACTCCACCATCTTAGAGGCCATTTCTCATTCCTCAGAATTCTCTATTGTACCAAAGAAGGCATATTTCAACTGCTATTGGACAATGACATGAAATATTTTAATTTGTGGAATAGACGCATTCCACAAATTAACTAGTCTGACAGATTGAGGTCACATTAATGGTTGCGTTACATAAGCTCACTAAATTTGGCACTTGCATTTGAAAACTTGAAGTAGATATGGAATTCAGTTTTTTCACTCACTTTCTGTTATGAAATGGACCAGAATCTATCGTACGCACTCATCCTGGTTGTTTTCTCTCATTCCGTTGAGTCATAACGCATTGTATTTATACGATCTAGAACATATTTATATTCCATGTTGTGTATGGTAAGGGTATTGACTGTCCATGGATCTGCCGATGAAATCATTCCACTTGACGATTCATTGGAGTTTGCGAAAATGATACCCAACCACAAGTTACACATTGTAGAAGGAGCAAATCATGTTTGCACTTCACACCAAACTTAATAAGCTTCAGTTGTTATGCCCTTCATAGAAGGTCTTCACAAAGGTAAAGATTTTTTCTAGCTTCTTTGAGTCCATTATTGATATGTCGATGGAAGTTGTGCTAATTTACCTTGTGATTACTTTTGATTAATACACAGGTGCTTACAGGAACCTATTCATCATTGCGAGAGATTCTTGAGCTATAAAGGGATTATCAATTTTGGGAATGACTACACTTACCATGAAAGCCATGGGGATAAATGATCTTCTTTCGTTTGCTTCATGGACCCTCCTCCACAAGCTCTCATTTCTGCCATGGAACAGCTGTACAGTCTAGGAGCTCTGGACGAGGAGGGGCTTCTGACCAAATTGGGTAGGAAAATTGCGGAATTTCTGCTGGACCCACTATTGTCTAAAATGCTACTTGCCAGTGTAGATCTTGGTTGCAGTGATGAGATATTAACAATCATTGCAATGATTCAGACGGGGTACATTTTTTACAGGCCAAGGGAGAAGCAAGCACAAGCGGGCCAAAAAAGGAGCCAAGTTTTTTCAGCCTGAAGGAGACATTTGACTTTACTCAATGTTTACGAGGCTTGGAAGGCTGAAAACTTTTCTGGTACGTGGTGTTTTGAGAACTTTGTTTAGTCAAGGTCTTTGAGGAGAGCGCAGGATGTCCAGAAGCAGCTTCTTACCATAACGGACAAGTATGTTCTTCTAGCTCTGGGTTGCCTTCTGCCTCAATGGATATGTTTTGTTGCTGGATTTTGCTGAACTCAATGCTTTACATTCCTTGTTGCAAACCATTTTACTTGCATGTGACCTGTCATGAATTGCTTATTTCTTTATCTTTCAGTTGTTTTCTGCCGTTTTCTTCTCTGGTTCTGTTGCTTATAAAAATAACGAGTATAAATGAGATGAAAAAAGTTGCAACCTGACTTTTTCACTTGACTGTTCCACAGTTCTATTATGTGGTTCATCACTTCATCTGGATAATGACGTTCTCTTATTCTCTTTTGACACAGTCGGTATTCCAGTCGAGGTTGAAGGTTGCTGTTGCACATTTTGTGCTATTTCACAGTGAATTTTGACCATGTTTCATCATATCTACTTGCTTAGTTTTGAGAGAACTTAATGTTGGAAAAAAAGATGTTTTTAATGTAAGTTGCTGCTGCTTTTTTTTTTTTTCCGTATTCCTGTCAGTTGGTTTACCGAAACATCATGTATTTCAAAAACCAGGTGTTATAGACAATACACATCATTGTTAACTATTGTCCAGCCACTTATGCATCTGACAATGTTTTGCTTGTATGTAAGCTTCCTTACTTAAGTAGTCAAATCGACATCTGATCATGGTTTTGCAACAACCAAAAATTGTCTCCAACAACATTAGTGTAAAACCAATTGCCACTAGAAAATCAAGGAGTGTGGAGGAGTGCAATAATTAATCAAGTATAAAAGCAACCAAATTGTATCTTGGCATAGCGAGATTAACTTCATAAATTTCATGGGAGAAGACTGTTGAGACAGTTTTTCCCATATGTCTGTTGTATTACAAGAAGATTGGGATTCTTGGACAGAGCAGGTGTGAAATTTGAATTCCTAGCATGACTTACCCATTAAGTTACAAGTAAGATCATACGCATAATGTCCTCACCATGATACCTTAAACATCTATCTATATATGTAAGGCCCTCAAACTGGTAAGCAATTGGTCACCGTGTTATTTAAAAGCAATTGGTTCACATGTAAAGCTTGTAAAATGCCTGGGTGTTCCTATAAGTTCAGTGGTCTGGTGATCGTGTTGGTTAGATTACTTTTAAGGACGAGGGAGTAATTTTACCACTATGATCTGCAGTTATGCAAATCAGATTGACTTATTCATAACGAAAAAAAGCTTTCCTTTTTTAGACCTGAAATGCTTTCTTACTCCATTTACTAACTGACATTGTAATGCAGGTATAAGTTGGATGTTGTGAGTGCTGGTAAAAATTTCACAAAGATAAGGAAAGACAGCCATCGCTGCCGGTACACACAGGTCACCGTTGTCGACCCTAAGTGGCTCGTGGAGTTGGCTCCGAGATTCTTCAAAGTGGCGGATCCTACAAAAATGAGCAAGCGGAAGTGTCAAGAACACATTGAACCACTTTATGACAGATACCATGAACCCAATTCTTGGCGTTTGGGTAAATGACGCGCTTAATTTTTTGCTTCATTTGTTATTTTTGTGGGTTGATTCCAGATCTCACTTTTTTCTTCCTTGCAACAATAATAGCATGTATGTATGCATCTGAGGGCCGGAAGTATCTCAATTCTGGGGTTCTGTATTCCAAGCTAGCAGTTAAATTGTAGTTGCATGGACCCAGTTCGTTTGGCCTTAATTGTTTCTACTTACTACTTGTGTATGTATGCTGAGGCCATGTTTGCTACTTGTGAAGGAAAGATACAGTGATAGAAGGGGAAACTAACTAACTTTCTTTTGCTTGGTTTAGTAAAGAAAAGGAATCAAAAAACAGAAAAAATAGATTTTTTTTGGTGGATTTTAGAGAGAAAAAAAAAAGGGCAAGAAAATAGCGAGGGAACTCAAACCAACCCAAAAAAAAAAAAAAAAGGGTTGGAGGAAAAGGAATATTAAACTGAAATAAAAAATAAAAAATATATTGATTTTTATTCTTTGAATTATTTTCCCTTTTCACCCATGTTAGCAACTAAGTAGATGATGACGCATGAAATATTATATGGAGTAGCCCCTTTGTTGCGAGAAAGAACTTCTATTTTTTATGGCATGTGAAATTTTGTGAGAAAAGAAAACGAGCCAATAAAAAATGTCATTTCATCCCAAAAAAAAAAAAAAATTGTCATTTCATACATTTCTTCTCATTTCTCATCAAATATCTAAATGAGTGATTTTTGGTGAAAAATTCTAATACAAGTAATATTTTCGTTACTTTTCTTACCAATCAATCAACCCAAAGGTTGCAAAGCCATGAGACTGTTACCACTTCACTTTAAGAATAATGATACATGTACAACAATTAGTCTCCAACATTGCTTCAACACAGCCCACACATACTTGAATGTGAAGTGCGTGTGAATTCCACATACCATGCGAGTGTGTTGGAGCTATGTTGGAGACTAATTGTTGTATCTCAATCATTTTTGTCACTTTAATACTTTCTTCGTCCCTTACACTTTTACTATTTGGAACCTCCTAAAAAATTATTTATATGTTCCAACTTATAAGATTTTTATGTGCAATATGAATAATGTTTGTCGTTTGATAAATCTCAATTAACTCTATTAAAACATTATATATTGTGGGGCATATACAATTTTTTGAAGAGCACGTATGTTAAAATTGGACAAACAAATTGAAGTAGAGGAATTAGGTGAAAAATAGAGAGAGACAAAACTTGTGTTTCAATACTCCTCTTTGAATGGCACTCCAAAAAATTGTCCAAGACAAGACAAGTTTTAGAGTGGTGGAGTGACAAATTTAATACTCCCGACCGAATTTGTTAGTACATTTTAAGAGTTTGTGTCATTTTTTAAATAATTATATTTTATAATTTCTAATTAAAAATATTTTTTTATAAAATTAATCAAGATCTACAAATTAAAATATTATTACTTATCAATTTAAAAATATTACTATTTTTTAACCGATTGTAATAGAATTGAATGAGGAACAAAAACAAATCCGGGGACCAAACAGAGGGAGAAGTGATTGATTATAAAACGCTAAGAGGTCCATCATATTCCAGACTCCCCAAGTGGTCGTGGTGTCTACGCTCAGGAGACGCCATTGAATCCTGCTCCAAAGTCATCAAACAAAGGGCACACAGGTCTGAAAGCACTGCACTCGTCTCCTCAATTATGGGAACTCTCGTGTCCGACTTTCACCCATTTCTCTCATCTTCTTCAACCATTAACCCTTCTTCTTTTGATTTTCCTCCTCAGCAGGTTCACCTCATTCCTCCACGCGCCCACTACAACCTTAAAAGAACCCTGAAGATGTCTCAGCCCAATTCTACCCACCCTGCACAAAACCCAGGTACTGAAAAATTAAAATTGAATCTTAATGTAAATATGCAGCATCAGTATATTTGTATTGTGTATGTATATTTCTTATTATTCATTAAAAAAAAAAAACGATGAAGATGTCTCCGCCCAATTCTACCTTGCCTTCAAAACCCAGGTATTAAATTGTATCACTCCATTATGTATATGTATGCGTAGGTGAAAGTGTCTCTAATTTTTTTGGGTACTTTTGTTAAATTAATGGTGTTTTCTTATCTGTGTATACGAAACTTAAAGCGTATTTGGTATATAGATTCCTCACCTAGAAAGTGAAGACAATGTTCAATGCTGTATGCTTAAACTTGGTTTTTGGCGTTGATCATATTTTTCTCCAAACAAAGGCATTTTTGCATCTTCAGTCCTCTCAACTAGATCACCTCACCAAAATGGCAGCTGGAGAGTGTGCTTGTGTCACCACCCAATTGGTAGCGGTTCTGATTTCCTAATTCTGTTTGGAACTTGTAGAAAATGAGAGATAGGAAAGGAAAATAAAGAAGAAAAGTGTGAGGAAAATAAGAAGAAAATTTCACTATTCCTAACACTCTATTTACTTGTTTTCTCTTCTTTTTCCTCCCAAACCAAACAAAGGAGAGGAATTTTTTTAAACTTTCCCTTCTTTTCCTTTCATTTCTCTAAGTCCCAAACAAAGCCCATAGCTTTAAAGACAGAAGCACACCTCTTAGCTTGCGTAACGTATCGGATCGCTCATAGAAAAAATAATCATGTCATCAGCATAAAGCAAGTGGAAACTGACAGAGACTGACCCTATACGCATGTCAAAACTTCTCAGAAAGCCGTCTTCACCGCTTTGAAGATATTTATATAACACCAATTGAGTGAGTCTCCATATAGATGTCTACTGGAAAGTATTTTTTGTTATATAAGAGGTTCACCCTTTGGTTTCCTGTGTACATGGTTGCTTCTGTTTATCGCGTTTTCAATGAATATACAACTACTAATCAAAGAAAATAAAGGTCAATCTGTTTGAAGAGTTCAAAGCTGGTCTGTACTTTGTTTTTCACATGCAAAGAGAGACATTGGTACTATGATCGCAGATTTGCAGTCTTCTAAATTATCTTTCCTGAGATTGAAGTCTGATGGAATTGCTATGTTTCAGTTATTCAACAACAGAAAATCATAATACCGAACAACAATGGAGAAAAGCTTGTCGGGATATTACATGAAACTGGATCTGCTGAGATTGTTATCTTGTGCCATGGTTTCCGATCCACTAAGGTCAGTAATCGTGTGGAATACCATATATCGGTGATCCTGCAGAAGAGCCAGGTGAAACAGAATTTATGGGCCTTTTGACCTACATTGTACTTGTGTTTCTTGTGTTATCTTAAGAGTTGTCAATTATGGTTAATCTCTTAATTGCTATAGTTTAAGAAGCTTATGGAGGAAGATTTACTTAGCAAAAGTAATGGTAGTTACAGTAGTGGAGAAAGATACCTCATATGAACCTTGGTTTGGTGGTCCCTTTACCTTTTTGGCGAGCTAATGAGGGTTCTCCGGACCCCTGCTTTCTTCTATGCATACTATCACGGATAAAATAGTTCATCTTTGATAATCAACAAATAAGAAGCTAGAATCGTAGGCACTCATATTTAACTCATTCTGTATTTTGGAGAACTTATAAATGCGAGTACAGCGAGTCTTGTAGTTTTGAGAATGCAAATCTGTATGTATTTCCTCAACCTTCTTTTACATGTTATCTAAAGTTGTTCTTCGGTTATCTGATGTCGGAATGATCTTACAGCTCATGTTTCTATCTCCAGGAAAGCAACACGATGGTGAACCTTGCTGCTGCTTTAGAAAAAGAAGGAATCACTGTCTTCCGCTTTGACTTTTCTGGAAATGGGTAAGCTTATAGCCTGATGAGGTGTAAAAACTGTCTCTTTAAGGTTATTAGTAACTATTTTGTGCACCTTACGTTGTATTTGTTTTGGGTTGGGGAACCTGGTAATATTGTTTAGTGGTCAAGCAGCTAGCCTTATGCTTTATTTAGCTTCAACGTGGGCTTCCCTTTGGCAGACGTTTAGTTTTTTTGCTTACTTCTGTTTCGTACTTTTCCCCCTGGCTCGATTCGTATTATTAAGTGTTAAAGTGTCAGCTACTCTTTATATGCGTTATTAATTCTCAGCGAAAGTGAAGGCTCCTTTCAATACGGCCACTATTGGAGGGAAGCTGAGGACTTACGTGCTGTAATCCAACACTTTAGTGGTGCAAGCCGTCTAACAAGTGCAATTCTTGGCCACAGTAAAGGTTTGCCTTTTGTATTAAGCAGTCAATGCTACCAATTCCTTATCTCGGTGAACCCTGGTCTCAAAAAAGTTATCTTTGTACACTTTCCGGGTCAAAGCATCAATTATACTTTAAAACCAGGCGATTTCGGGAAGTTTCCATGTTTTTTTGTTCTGTGTGTTTCTTTTTGCTTTGGCAGATGGTTTCATTTTGTTTCCATCTGCACGGCTAACACTTAGCCTCCGCTCCTTTCTAAATATTTAGCCTTCAAACTTTCCATTACCTAAGCTGCCAATTTGCGGAGTTATTGTCTTTGAAATGCTGCAAGTTTCCCCCTTTTTTCAGCTTTCAAGAAAGGAAATTCACAAATTATACAAATTTTAGGACATTTTGCCTCCCAAAAAATTTATCACATTTTAAAATGTAGCCAATTCGGATGGTTTCCATCTGCACAACACTCTTTTGGACCTTGATAATCTACGAGCTTTACGTAACCAAAGCGGCCAAATATCTAAGTTTTGACAGCACTAGCAAGAAGCTAGGTTCCATGGGCACAAAAAGAACTATCATTAATTTTAAGGTGAGTCTGATTTAAGACCCACAACAAACAGGACTATTGAATAAATGGCCCATACTGCCTCTAGGTGATTGGTTTCCCATAATCTATAGACACAGCCGTACAGTTTGGATCAGCATTGAGATATATATATTTACGACATTTTACATTGAGAGTTTTAGTCGTGTGAGAGTTATAATAGAATTTCAACCATATCCCCTTCTCATAGACAAATATGACTCTTGATGATATGGACATCCAAGTGGAATCTTAGTTTCACTGACAATTCATGTGACATATCTCTAGATTGGACGACAGACATCTGTCATACTTTTCAAGACAAGTTCGTCGATGCAATGACCAATTTTTTCTATGTAGTCTTTTTCTCAATAAACTGCTCTAGTACTGTAACTCTGTAAGATTGGATGCTATTATTGCAGGAGGAAATGTGGTGCTCTTATATGCGTCAAAGTATCATGATATCCCCACTGTGGTTAATGTTTCTGGTCGTTATGATTTGGAGAGAGGAATTGAAGAACGTATGGGTAAAGATTTCTTTGAACAAATCAGGAAGGATGGATACTTTGATGTTAAAAATAAAAAAGGTAGTGTACCTGTTTACCACTTGTGCCTGTTTTTTGCTTCTTTTTTATTTTTTATTTTTTTAGCATATCTTTTGCCTCTGAATTCAAATCTTGCTAGTCCACATACTGTTTTAGTTCTCCTCAGTACATTTATATGTGCATTTCAGCCTGAATCAGCCATTCTCAATTTCTCATTCCGTGTTTGCCAAAGAAGTTCATTACTGTTTGCATGTCATATGGTTGTATGTCGTCTTTTGTTTATACTTATTTTTACTGAACATAAGAAATTAAAAATATGATTTATAAACGGGTTGCATTATTCACTTGTGTTTGCGAGGGACTGACAGTAAAGTGTACATGCTGCTCCCTTGCCTGCCCATTGCGCCCGATGAGCCATATTGCAGATTTTCCTTTCACAATGTGCAAAAATGATTTAATCTTTAGTTCCTGTATGCAGATTATTTGACTGTTTTAGACAGTGGTTCACCCACCATTAATGATGGTGGCTAATAAACACTTGCAGACATTGTGACAAAACAGTGCACGAATATTGAAAACATGTATCTCAGTATATGCATTTAATGGTTGACAGACAATCTACTGTTGTAGGAGAAGTTTATTACCGAGTGACAGAGGAAAGTTTGATGGATCGCCTAAATACAAAGATGCATGAAGCATGCCTTCAGATCGACAAAAACTGCAGGTCAGACAATGGTTTATTCATTATCTAAAATCTAATAAGCACGGATACGGACACGGGACATGGACACGCAGACACGTCATTTCTTAAAAAATTAGGACACAGACGCGTTGTCAACACGCCAAATAAAATGTATATTTTTGGCTTATAGAGGTATCTTAGGAATTTATATGAAAAATAAAAACATATTTTCTATCTAATGAAGATAAAACCCACAAAAAGTAAAACCATTATGAAGATAAAAAACAACGGTTACTGTGTAAATATTCATGAATCCATCAACTGTATTCATGAAGACGTGTCTGTGCTTCTTAGTCTAGAATGTATGTATGTTTCTGCAGTTTTAATCAGACTGATCAGACTGATTGAATGGAGTTTGTTGACCCATAAAAAAGTAACTTATTCGGTATCTACTATGTGTTGCCAAGTTAATTGATTTAATAGTGAAACAGAGGTAAAAATGTCACAGGTCCAATTCAAGATGCATTAGTCGAACTTGTATTTGATTGCCTACACAATTCTTCCCTTTTCCATCTGCGTTGAGTCCTTAAGCTTGATGCCTGTCCTCATGGCATTGATGTCAGCCTTGTTCTTTCAACTTCTCACTGTTCATGTAAAAATTGGTTCGTATTGTTCTTGGCAAGTGTAACCAGCATCAGTCTCAGGTCCCATCCCCCTTTTTTTTTTTTTCTCTCTCTCTATTGTTTACGTCACGACAATAATTGTTCCTGGTTTTCTAATCGTCACTAGTCCTGCCTTGTATTAATTTAAGTAGCCTTAATTATCTCCAATACTGCAGTGTATGGCATGTTTTATCAGTGCCATACTGCCGTCATTTAACTCCACGTCTCCACCATCTTAGAGGCCATTTCTCATTCCTCAGAATTATCTGTTGTAACGAATTAGGCTTATTTGAACTGCTACTAAACAATGGAATGAACTATTTTAATTTGTGGAATAGACCCATTCCGCATCTTAACCTGTGTGACAGATTGAGGTCAAAATAGAGATGGTTGTGTTCTACAAGCTCACTCTTTGGCACTTCCATTTTTGCACTTGAAGTATATATGGAATTCTGTTTTTTCACTTCACTTTCTGCTATGCTATGGACTTGGTCTAGAATCTATCATATGCTGTCATCGTGATTGTCGTTTTCATATCGTTGAATCGTAAGTTATTGTTAATCGCCAGTCTAAATTTCATTAGTCCATGCTGTGCATGATAAAGGGTGTTGACTGTCCATGGAACTGCCGATGAAATCATTCCACTTGAAGACGCGTCGGAGTTTGCCAAGTTAATACCTACCCACAAATTGCACATCGTAGAAGGAGCAGATCATGGTTACACTTCACACCAAGCTGAATTAGCTTCAGTTGTTTTGACCTTCATAAAAGAAGGTCTCCAGAAAGGTAAAGAAGTTTTTTAGCTTCTTTAAGTCCATTGATAAATAATGGGTGTTGAGCTAATTTACCTTGTGATTACTTTTGATTAATGCACAGGTGCTTAGAGAAACCTATTCATCATTCGGTGAGATTCTTGAGCTACTCCTTAGTTAATCAGTCTTGTGGTCGTTTTCGAGTAAGCAGATTCGAACGAAGCGTCAAGTCATTTATAAGATGGTTAATAACCTTCCCCTTCCGCCTGACCTGCGCAAGGAACACTCAACGCTAGTGCCTCCTAACCGGTCAGAGTAGACCGGGAAGGCACTTCGATGGTTAATAAAGCTAACATTAATTCATACTCGTGTTTGATCATACAAAAACTCACCCGAGATCCATTTATTATGAAAACTTATTAAGCTTGAATAGTTTTTGAACCTTGTTAAATTTGTAAACCAACTTTGGACAAGTTACTGTTCGGCTCATTTGACTTATGATATACGAAGTGTTACACTGTTCAAATTACTCAACATCTGCTCGTAATCAATCCAGCAAAAGCTCATTAGATCGTTTCTTTCTTGTAAACAAGCCAAACATGAAAATGATAGTTTTCAAACCAAATTCAAACAATAAGCTATTGAGCTCGTTTATCAGCCGGACTCTAAAGGTATAAATAACGAAAAGAAATGCATGTCACAAAAGAATGAATTATGTCTATTTTTTTATTTTATTATCTCATCGAGTTGTTCAAATAAAGGTATCAGTAATGTCATATAGCTATTACGTTACAACTGATGGGAAATACGGATCCCCAAGACCCTGTGATGATGCGTACAGATTATACACCGTGAAACTATTAAACCCTACATGGCGGAATTAGGGTTACCTCTCCTCCGTAGACACGAGCGCACGGTGGAATAGTTTCTTTCCTTAACCCGAACACATCACGAACAGAACTCGACCGTACCTTACGATCTTCTGCCCTATTCCCTTATACCTCGAATCTCGTCTCCGATTGTGGACTCCAACGAGATCTGTTTTTCTCAATCTTTTCACGGCTCTCTATTGTGTCTCACAAAAACGTGAAAACCCTAGAGAACAAAACAGTATATTTATAGGGCTAGGGCAGGGACCTCAGGAGAAATAAATTTTGGGCTCCTTGTGTAAATAAGAAACCCTAATCCTACCAGGATTATATTTCTTATTTCACAAATTACAATTCACACCACTAAAGAATTATAATTGCACTCCCGTCATTATCTCAATTAATATCGAGCTCCACGTCATTAAATATTTACTTATCTCTCCACGTTAAGATTACAAATACCCGTTGATTCCATGAAATTACTAACAATCTCCCACTAATCAATGTCTTATAAAATACCTTGAGACTTTCCACTTAACTCATTCGATATGTCGGATACATATATCCACCTGCAGGGTTTGACATAATCGAAACTTATAAGCTTACTCAAGGAGGTATTATCAATCCCTCGGGACGTGGATTCCATCAATAATTAATATCGATATATATCATGCATATAATGGAGTGACCCAACTTACCAAGATTATTGACCCAAAATAGGATCTCACTTTATAATGAATCAAAGTCAATTACACTATGTATATATATCTATTAATTATAATGGTTTGTCTTTCAATGTCAGTATTAAGACAATTACCTTAATGCGGTCCTGTCCAATACACACAAAGTGTACTAGTACAATGAGTTGGAACTAGAACTGTTCCCTGTAGTCAAGACAAACCTACTAAAACATTGTACTACAATCCTACTGATGGTGTGTCAAATTCCATCTAAGATTGTGAACCAAAAACTTATATTCCACAAGAACCGATGATCCAATCTTCTGTGTGTAAGCCGTACTTTACACACTAGGTCATCTACTATGTAGAATAAAAGACACGTGCACAACATATAATAATATCATGCAAACATTGCCCATAATAGATTCTCATCAAAATGGATAAAACCGATTAATATTTAACAAATAAAATTAATCCATTACATAAACCAAGGCTTTTAGTAAAAATCCTAACAATCTCAAAGCCATGCTGCCACGCATCTCACTCCCATTCCCTCTACGTGACTATCAAAAGTCTTGGCTTGTAAGCTCTTCGTAAAAGGATCTGCTAGGTTGTTTGCTGATGCAATCTTGGTCACAACAACATCATCTCTCTGTATGATTTCTCAAATTAGATGATACTTACGCTCGATGTGCTTTCCCTTCTTATGAGTCCTTGGCTCATTTGAGTTAGCAACTGCACCACTATTGTCACAATAGAGTGTGATAGCTGACTGCACGGAAAGCACAACTTCTAGATCCATTAGGAAGTTCTTGAGCCAAATAGCCTCTTTGGCTGCTTCAGAAGCTGCCACATACTCGGCCTCCATGGTGGAATCAGCAATACATGATTGCTTGATACTCCTCCAACTTATGGCTCCACCTCCTAGGGTAAACACATATCCCGAGGTAGACTTTC
>JAXBDA010007087.1:0-18707 GCA_036023075.1 Gaultheria prostrata
GGGGTAATTGAAGAGTTTCAATAAGTTCAGGGGGTTTTGAGACATTGAGTGTAAAGTTCAGGGTTTTTTTTTGAAATTTTTCCTAAACTTATCAACAAAACTAAACAATTTTGATGAATAATGACAAAATTAATCCAATAAAAAACTACAATTTGAATTATTTTTATCTTTAGTGAACTTTTTAAAAATTTTGATCATAATTTTATATTGTTTAGATTCCTCTTGAGACGAACCATTAAACCACAAGAAATCGACGCAAAACTAACAAACCAATTTTTTTTTTTAATTTAGACAGAAAAAAACCATTTTAATTTATTTAGCCAAAGCAATAAATCTAATTTTGAGAGAGAGAGAGAGAAGCTCAGAACAGGTGAAATAGTGTACGTTGTAGCTTTTTTGTTTTTTTGTTTTTTTTTTAATGTGATAGCTGTATGCTGTGGGGCAAAAAGAAGTCGATTTAAAAAGTGAATTCAGTGTTAGAAAACGAGATACAGTTAGTAAATTCTAAACCATGGGGGAAAAAACGGGTTGGGCTGCGTTGGGTTGGTTTGGGTTAGACTTAACACGTATTCTTCCACCCATATTCAACCCACCTAATATTGGCCCATATTTAGCTTGCCCATATTCAACTCATAGCTCATATCAACCCACTCAAACCCAAACCAACCCATCCATTTGCCACCTCTAACTGAACCATGTGTCTTGTTGGAGAATAGTAAACCTAGCCTGGTTTTTATACTAAAATATTAAAGAACTGCAGGCCTTTTCGGTCTGTTTAACGGGACTTGCCCAACTTCAAAGTTACTGGGCTAGGGCCCAAATTGGAATTTGCAGTCCATGTTCTCTTTTAAGTGCATTGGTTGTCATGGCTCATGGCTCACTTTTAACAATTGCCAATAAGACTACATGTTGAAAATTATCAGGTTAATTATACACAATGAAGCCCAATATATTTCACCTTCGTAAGCGGAGGAGAAAATCAATCTTCACACAGACACGAAAACAAAAACCAATAAAAGGGAAGAAACACCCAGAAGGATCATCACAACTAAAACAAAAGATGTTATGTTAATTTCCACTAGCGCAGCTTGATTAAAAACTTTACAAATGTCTTGCTCGAGTTGATGTTAGTCTTCTAGGGTAGTGTGGGTCTTATGCTAGTAGTAAGCCAAATTATGAGTCCTACTTTGAAGGTTATAAGGCTCTCGTGGTAAACTTTTGTGTGTATATATAGGCAATGTGAAGGAATAATGAACTACAACAGGCCATTATTTTGTTAAATTTTTATGGTGCCGTGAAAGAGGTCAATTTTTTCTTTTCTTTTGAAAATGTCAGCATATCATTCATAAACGCCATCCGGCACCGATTATATTGAAAGACAAGAATGAGACCAAAACCACTAGCAATTGAAATGAGAACGACAAGAGGCAATTAGGCCACCGACTCGCAGACATACCTGTCAAAGCAGACCCGACACCTAGGGACAGAATGATGAATCCGAGTCAAGAGGTAGCGGTAAAGAATCCCAACGGATTCACAGCTCAAGTTTGTCTTTATGTTGGACAATTGGAGATCTTTTTCCTTGGAAATAGGACTCTTCTTTCAAGTTATGCAATTTTAGATAGAGAATTGAAGTTCACACCCCTCATTTCAACATGTGCATCCCCTTTTTTGTTTTTATTAGAGTGAAATTACTGAAATACCCCTCCATTTTATAATTCCTTTTTTTTTGGTCAATCGATAGAAGAGAGATCAATTACATCACATATGAAGTACAAAGTACCAACTCGGGACACTACATGTGACAGTCCACGAGACAACCAAGCCCAACAACTTAACCAATACAAGAAATAATCATGTTACAGGGTAGAAACAAAGAAAGGAAAAGCCTCTGCACGCAGGCGGGGAGATTCGAACTCCTGATGTCCTAGTGAGATACAAGAGCCCTGGCCAACTGAGCTAGCCCCAGTTGATTCTCCATTTTATAATCCCTTGGGGGGTGCAGATGTTGAAATGAAGGGGTATTTCAGTAATTTCACCTTAATAAAAACAAAAAAGGGGTGCAAATGTTGAAAGAGGGGGGTGTGAAATTCAATTCCCTTTTAGATATTATAATTATCGAGAGGGTTTGTAGTATCATTAATTCTTCACTCTACAACCTTTGATCTTCAATGCCCAATGGTGCCATAACCTCCATCTCTACACAGTTTTCATTGTGATCCAAGTTAGATTTAGTCAAAGACCAAATTTAAAAAGATAGCTAGTTGAAAGAGGACGACAAGAAGGCTTTCCCCGCACATCCCACATCAAGTCGACACCATTCGTCTTGGTTGATGACTGTCCAAAATGTGTATTGGCCTTGTTATCGGTGGACAATAACCGCTTTCACATCAATCACTAAGAAAAAAGAAAATGAAGGATCGACTGCAGAGAAATTAAGGAGGAACAAAATTGCACTTGGGAAGGGGGCGGCACTTGCTACAAAACAACGAAATTCTAATGCCTCTTGCTAATACAACAAAATTGATATTTTCACTAATGAAATCAAGTCCAAAAGCCCGACAGAATAGCAATTACCCATAATATGGAAATACAGATAGCCATTCTATTGTTACGAGAAAATGGAAAAAAACTAAGAATTCATCTTCCATTTTTTTTTTAATTTCCTAGAAAGAGTTTGAATTATTTTGAGTAACTTTTGTTTTGCATGTACAATGGATAATTTTTTTTGGACATAAAGAAAGTAAGATTTTACATTTTTTAATAACTCAGGTTTTCGGGCCAGTTTACTCAGAGAGTAAGATTTTACATTTCTTTTCATAACTCAAGTTTTCGGGCCTTTTTACGCGCACTTCTGAGTTACCCATCCCACCGCCTACTTGCGGGGCCCCAATTAAAGTCAGAGCGAAGCATTGGATTGGGTTCGTAGTGTATTGCGTTTTGTGTTCAAATAAAAATTAACATTAATTTGCAGTAGTATTACTACATTTTATATGAAAATAAGGGTGTTCAACTGCACATTTATTTTAATGAAAAAAAAAACTTCATTAAAATTTCAAAGGAAACTTAATAATTTTTTTAACGGAAAGCTAAAAGTTAGCTAACTTATTACAACGGATGAAAAACAATTGCCTAAAATTTTTAAACATACTAAATGTTCAATTCAAACAAAAGACAAAGTCATCTAAACAAATGGACTACTGATAAAGCCACAGCTCTGCCACACCATATTCATCTTGTTGCTCCATCGCCTCGAAATCAGCAGGCGGCTCTTCATCTTCTTTTGTACCTGGCGTTGGGAACTCCAGGGCCACAAAAAGTAGCACCGTGAGTGATATAATTACACTCAGTAGGGCTCCATAAACCACCCATTTACTAAAGATACTCATGCAACAAATACAAACATAACTGAAATTTTTTATTTCGTATGAAATACTCAAATTTTCATGTCAGTCTTTAACACATTGGATTCACAAGATTCACTAATCCCATTCCCACTTCCAACAAATACTTTCTATCACCGGCTTATCTACAGTATACCCCAGGTGCCCAATCACACAACAAAGCCACCTCGGGATATATTGCGCATGGCTCACGATTGATCAAGGAGAATTTATGCAAGGGTCAAAAGAAATGTACCAGAGAGTTCTAGAGAGAGAAATTACCCTTGATCAGTCCTGAAGGGGAATTTGAAGGGGAAATTCTCCTTCACGATTGATCAAGGTGAAAAAAGATTTGTACCGGTAGGGGAAAAACATCTTTAAATGCTAAAAATGACCCTTGCACTTATAAATTCATAAGCGTGAAAAAAAAAGGGTCAGATGAACGCTACTTTCTCTCTCCTCCGCTCTCTCTCCTCTGGTCCAGAGAACTCCTTCCCTTCTCTCCTCCGCTCTCTGCTCCGCAAAGCAACTAGCAACCAGGAAGACTTCGTGTGTCATCAGATCTCCCGTGAAACTAGTTCGATTTCCACTTTGATTGAATGTTGGGTTCACCAGAACTTTGAAGTTCAGATAGGGTTTAACGCTGCTTCTTTCATGTTCGATTTCCACTTTGATTGAATGTTGGGATTTATCCTATTTTCTAGAAATTCGCAGTTTTTTTATAAATTCGTATTTTTTTTTTTTTACAAATTCGCAGTGAACTTATGTCGGCCGAATCAAAGTTTAGATCGGGTTATATGTCAACAATTTAATTTTTTATATGGATTCCTCTTTTTATTTACAAATTCGCAGTGTTTTTGTCCAAATTCGCATTTTTTTTTTACAAATTCGCAGTGAACTTTTGTCGGCCGGAATCGAAGTTTAGATCAGGTTATACGTCAACAATTTGATTTTTTATATGGACCCTCTTTTTATTTACAAATTCGCAGTTATTCTTTTTATTTTTTGGGAGATGTATGTATGGAGCCATCTTTATAAATTTGTTGTTGGGAGATGTATGTATAGAACCATGTTTATAAATATATTGTTATGGCCTACGGTGGAACAAAAAAAACTAGCCTCTATTTATGTTTTTTTGTTTTTATCATCCTAGCCTCTGTTTATGTTTCTATGTAAGCCATTGTAAAGTAGCATGGTTGTCCATTTGTATTTCTGTTTTACTCATTTCGTAGGCCTTGATTCTGCTTCTGGAGCACAAAAAATGGTGTTTAATACAAATTCACAGTGAAAATTATGCCGGCCGGAAGTCGTTGCCGGCCAGAAGTGGATGGTGGATGAAGGTGGGGAGTGGGAGGTGGAGTAAAGAGTAAATTTATATTTGAAGGGTAGCAGGGTAATCTTATTAATGAGTTGTGCCTAAAAATGATTAAAAATTGAGTGTTACATTAATGCGAATTAAAGAGTAATTTTCTGTACTGAACAGTAAAAATCTGTAACTTTATCAACCAAGCCTTATCAAAGATCACCTCTCTAACATTAGATGAACCTTTTCAACTTTTATTTCACTTTTTAGCTTTAAGAGTTTTATAAGCAAGTTTTTAAATTTAAAAATGCAAATAATAATAGTAATAATAATAATAATTGTTGATAAACAGAGGCCATCAGATTAGAACTGTCCCCAAAAGAAAACATTACTAACCGAAAAAAAAAACAGAGGATTTGAATAAATGAAACAGAGGCCTTTCATATCCTTAAGCAATGATTACAGGGTAAATACAACTTCAAAGGTGGTAATGTGGGTATGATCGAAGCCAGTAATACACAATGCGTAAGAAAGCGTGGTGCACATTTGAACATGAATTGAAACCCATTACTACAATTACTAACACAATTTCCAGATCCAACTATGTATGTTTATTAAAATTATTACAACCAAAGAAACACATACTACACACAACAAAATTGCCGAAGCAAAAATGGACAAACAAAAAACTCAAAATTGGAATCACCTCCTTCACCCATATCGACCCAAATCACAAACCAGACCCAGAGAGAGAGAGAGAGAGAGAGAGAGAGAGAGAGAGAGAAGAAAAAACACTTGTACTTAGTAATTTTCCTAACTAACAACCGGACCCACCCGCCTAATCTGCGCCGCAAGTACGATCGATCAGGAAAAGGAAGGATACACGACGGACTTGTTTGAATGGCGGCGGCGGCGTTCCCCATGTTGGGAACAGAGAAATGGAAAGACCATTTTAAGAATGTTCCTCAGAACCTGCCCCCTTTTAGGAATCCAACGTGGTGCTCTGCTAGTAGCGGCAGCGCCGCCGCCCTCCGCCGTGGTTTCCGGCAGCCTTTTTGTTTGGCTTGTTAGCAGCAGCCATATATGTATGTATAAGTAGGTTTATGTATTAGTTGAGGTGAGTGAGAAGTGGTGAATTCAGGGGACGTGGAAAGATCCAAGTGGAGAGGGAAAGCACCGACTATAGGCGTGTTGGCTGGCTACGCGTATATATAAACCTAGAGAGAGAGAGAGAGAGAGAGAGAGAGAGAGTGGGGCATTGCGTTTTCTCTGTCCCTAAGAAACCCAAACCACAAGATATGAGATACAGAAAGCAATACTTATACAGCAAGCGAATGGGTAATTTAAGTTTTGATTTAATTCTAGTGTAATGCAAAATCAAAAAGTTTAATCAAAACGTAACCTTCAAAATTTTAGTTTGATAGTATAATTACTTGGAATATCTAAGATGAATGAAAACCCACAAATTATTAGTAGACCACAGCATTTTGATTTAAAAAAAAAAAAAATTAAACATCACAGCGTTAAACATCTTCTTCAACCACTATGTAAAATTATACTCCTTCCGTCCCAAATTGTTGGATCCTCTTTCCATTTTGGGATGTCTCAAAATATATGTCCAATTTCTAAAAATATCTATCAAAACAGGGTCACTTTCCAATTTTACCCTTTAAAAGTACTTTTCCCATCTCGATTGGTTTGTCCATTATCTTTTATTTTATATCGGTATTTATGATTTTAAAAACTTTGTATAATAAAACTAATTGATATCTATCAAACAAGATTCATATAGCATGCGTTTCAAGTTTGATATAAAAAATTAGCCCCACAAAATTGGTCACGTTAATATCGACTGGACTTAGGGGCAAAACAGAAAAGACAATACAGTACAAAGTTTTCACACCCTTAATAAGTTGGATTCCCCGAAAGGATCCAACAAATTGGGACAGAGGAAGTACTATAAGTACTGTTTTTTCATTTTTCTAGTACCCATTTACCTGGGAAAGGAAAACACTCGGAATTTCAAAGGAGAACGGGACTGAGAGTGAAGTTAGGCTGACAGACAAATAAAACTCTTCAATTTGGAGCTCATATTTGCTCGTCTCGTTCTTCATCTATTTATTTGGTAGTAATATATAAAATAAAATAAAAAAAGACACAAAAAAAGACAAAAGACAATTAAATGTTGGAGCACAGAGGGTTTCGCTCGTGTTCTTAGTAGTTTGTTTTGCTGGTTGTAATGGTAGTTTGGATTGGTGAAGGCTTTATCTATCTTCTCTAAATTAACCTCTTTCAAATCATAAATAATACTCCTACTTTCATGAGAGTTTGAATTTTACATCCACAAATAAATTGTACACGAATCTTTTTTTCCTTTTGGGAAAATTACACTGACCTCCCATGAGGTTTCTGATTACTACAGATTCCCCCCTCACGTTTGAGAAATTACACTGTCCCCCTGTCAGAGTTTGTCCAGTGACTGCAATGGATGGAAAATGTTCAATTACGTATTTACCCCTCCCTCTAAGAAATTCTGGAACGGAATAGCCTTGGTAATACTTTATCGGTGTGCATTTTCGCTTGCAGATGAGCCAACCAATTCCTAACTTGGTTGCCCACTTAGGTGCTTTGTTAAAAATAATCCAAATATTTTTTGCATTTGTTAGTTTTACGTCCATTTTTTGTGGTTTTATTGGTTCATCTCGATGAGAGGATTCTAAAAATAAAAAAATTATTAACCAAACTTAAATTTTTATGAATAAAGACAAAAATTACTCAATGATCCACAATTTTTTTTATTATACAGTCTTTAGGGAACTTTTAAAATTTCGATCCTAAATTTGTACTTTTTAGATCCCTCCCATTGAGACGAACCAATAATCCACAAAACATGGACGCAAAACTAACAAATGAAAAAAAAATTGAAACTAAAAGGATACAACTATAAAAGATAAATGTAAAAAAGATATGATTGTCAGAGTTTTTTTTTTTAAGAAAAAGTATCCTTAGTTGTGATAAAACTTGTTAGCTCGCTCAATATTTTTCGATTTTTCACCATTAGGATATATTTTTTTAATCAAATATAAGAACGTACCACTTGTACACTACTATTGTGTTTGTAAAATGCGAAATTTCTCAAAAAGTAGTAATTGAGTAGTGAGATTTTTGTAATATTGTAAATTGAAGGGGAAAAGAATGGATACATGAATACCAAAAATAGGGAAAAGAAAAATTGAGAAAATAAAAAGGGGTAAGAATTGGTAAAGAAAAAAAAAGGAAAGAGGGGCTAACAAAGAGCCGAAGTATGACGGAAGGGGAGCATAGGGGTTTTGAACTCGGCCCAACAAAACTTTGCTGATCAAAGGCACTGGTGGACCCAGGGGAGTGTTTGGGCCCTGCACACCCCCAATTTTCTTTATACATTAGAATTTTATTTATAAAATCATTAAAGAGTGGTCCCCGTAAATCAGGCCAAATTGAAAATCCTGCGTCCGCCACTAATCATAGGTGGCCACCAAACCAAGCTAGCACTATGCAAGAGTTTATGGAAAACTCATATTTTCTTATACATCACTTAAGTTTTTTTTTTTTAAGTTGCCCCGGCCTGAAAGGTCGCCCAAGCCCAAGGGCTTACTGGGCTGGACCTGGTAGGGAAAGGGATGAATAAGTTGGTTTAAGGGCATTTTTGTCACATTATTGTTGCTTTTAGTCGCAACGTTCACGGACAAAACGGCTCTTTAACGGCTAGGAGGTCTGTGATGCACAGTTGCAAACCACAGGGAGGACAATGTAATTTCTCAAACGTGAGGGGGGAATCTATAATAGTTAGAAACCTTAGGGGAGGTCAGTATAGTTTGCCCTTTCCTTTTTGGATAACTTAGGTGTCCGAGCCACTTTACAAGCACCTCGATAAATCCTAAAGTACCAATCAGTCTAGCTGGGGTCAAAGCTCCTTCTAATTACTTGCACTTCTCTTCTTCCTTTTCTTATCAAACACAAAAAGGGCAGCCAATTATTGTTTCCATCACTTTCATTCTGTACATACTAAAAGTTAAGACTGTATTTACCCAAAAAAAAAAAAAAAAAGTTAAGACTGTACATAGGATACTTGTGGCTGTATGTGGATTCGTAAATCCTTCATGGCGGTTTGCTTGTTCCAAGTACAATTCTGAACTGGATCAACCACATGAACCATATGCAATACAAATCAGTTTAAACTGGTTCAGATCAAGAAAAAACAAGTTTACATGTGTGCCTGTGTGAGAGAGCGCATAATAATAATAATAATAACGGGGAAATCTCGAATATCTCAAAAGGACAAAACCCTCAACTTTGATGGAGTCTCTAAATTTCCCCTTGTTCAAACTATTGTCCCTTGTACTTGAATTGGTACTTTCCTCAAATGGAAAGTTTCAGGAATATCTTACTCAGTTTTCTTTTACAAGGGCATTTCAAGTACAGAATCAATGGAAATGACATCTTCAAATGACAGAAACCAAAAACCTGATAGAACATGTGTGAGAATCGGAAATTAATACAGTACAATGGTGACCATATCTATACAACATCTTATGTGGTACAGCCAATCATGTGCTATGTGGGGCCCATCACATTGCGTGATTACACCATGCAAGGTGCCACATCAGATACTATACGAATGCAGGGTACGCGTGGTCAGCAACATTATTGCTGTGATATCATTTACGTAGAGAAATAATCAATTTAAGGTTGGCGAAAAGAAAGCCTACTAGGTGAATCAATCCTTACAATAAGTTCATCCTCTGCACCAGACTCGTCACTTGAGTCGTTCATTACATGACTCTCTTTTGTATTGCTTGAACTTTCAACTTCAGGTGCGAGATCCTGTCCTTTGAGCTTTTTGACTACTTCACCGTTCTTTCTCACAATAGAAGACCCTTCCGATCTCACAGAAACCAAAACTCGTTCCCCACTTAACGGAACTCTTGGGTACGAGAGACTATGAGATTGCCTCGCTGGATTACTCCCTGGGGAACTTAGAGCTCGCCTCTGGCGTATATTGACCTAAAATATGAAACAATGTAGTTAGCAAGCTCAAATGAGAAGCTAAAACTTCAAAGAATGGTGGAGTGTCCTGAAGTAACTTCGATTATGAAATTTAGATTGCAGCTCTAGTTGATTTGCATGGTGTTGTTCGAGATATCTTTTCAAGACAAAGCAATTACCAAACTGAAGTACTTGACAACTTGTGCTGCAAAGTTACTTACCAGTTACCACTTACCACACAAAAAAATGCAACCTTTTCATAATTATTTCAGTGTAAATTTATTTCCTTAATTACTCTGAGCAGAAAAGAATAAAAAGAAAGAAGAAAGTAATCAATTGTTTTCGAATCTTATGTTACTGATGCATCAAAATGAAACTTTTCCCTATTTCTATTTAATCCCAGAAGTTACTTCACATTTCACAACACAGACTCAAAGAACAGAAACTGAAAGTACCATGCTGCCATAGATGCTCAGCTGCATTGCCCTGGCAGACAAGCTGCTTGCTTGTTGATCAATCTCGTCAGCATTTTGATCAGCTTGTACCGGCTTGTAGAAATGTTCAGGCCAGCTCATCAGACCAACATGTTCTTTACTTTGGGATCTAGTGGGGTGATCAACTGGATGACGTGGCACAAATGAAGACGTCCTTCTCTGGAGACCCTTATTGGATTCAAATGCAGCAATGTCAAATATGATAACTCTGGCCCTAGTTTCAACATGATACAAAGATCCTTGATGAGAAAAACTGGCTTGCTTGAAACCTGTTACAGATTAAGGACATAATGATTAAACAGAGCACAGTTTCAATAATTTCCAAAGCTAACATGGACTTTATTTGATTTTCAGTTCAATTTTTCATTGATATGGAAACAATTTCTACCTTGCTTGCATTGCAACTGTTATCGATACAGAAACAGAAGGATTAGCTACGGGACCCAGTTTCATACAATTCAAACAATACAATTGCCTATGATAGTACTTGCACTAGGTATTCATAGATCTCATGTTGCAAATTCTTTGGACTCTCACTTCTAGATAACATGTTGACTGAACAGAATGAGAAGGCCAAAATAGCTATAAGCCTATGATAGTAAGACTAATCTTGCAACTGAAACAACAACAAACTTTGGTCTGATGATCACCCCGTATCAAGTGGGCACACAACCTGAGACAAAAAAAGTTTACTAAGTCCTAGTAGTAATTAAAACAAAATAGGAAGATCTGAATTATACTTGCGGCAGAAACAAGGAAGAAAACTCCATTTAGATAATTACCCCATGCCGAGTGAACGATACAGAAAAAGGTCAATTACTCGCAAACAATAAGTTAATGTCGAACCCAAAACAAGAACATTAGAATTGTACCACACTAAGCAGCAGAAACAAGAAGTACCACACTAAGCACCCATGTGTTATTACACCTACAATAGAAAAGTACGTAAATAAAAAGGTGAAGTACCACACACCCCTCCAAGTGGAAGTTAAATAAGTTTCAATTACCTAAGGTTTCTGATCCTTGGAAGCTTTGATCCCCATGTGAAGGCAGTAGAGCAGCAGGAGATATAATCAGTTCTTCATGGGCTCCTTGCATTTTCACAAATCCTTCCAATAGAAAGCCAATGGAGTGATGAGGTATTTCTATATATTCTCCCCGTATGTGTATAGACATGATTGACCTTTCTGCGACAAGAACTCTCAATTCTTGCATAGCCATTTCCTCAAAAATTTGAGGAAGCAAGAGTTTGGCAAGAATAATAGCACTTTCCTGCCAGGAGAAGAAACAAAAACTATCTAGTTTATAAAAATAACTACGAAACAAAAAGAGAAAACAAGTTGCATGATCTTTGGACCATCTCTTCAAGAGACAAGCAACTCCTATAAGGATACTAAATTTAACATGATTTCTACAGGCAAAAAAATTGAAAAGAGAACTATTTTCCCTTTAGATGATCAATGGACGAGATTTCATCCTGTTGACCTGGTTGCAACACTTAAATTGCACGACGAGTCCTCGATATAACATTGTGCATGTATGAACAATGAACTTAAGAGCTCGATATCAACGAATTATACCAAATTTGCATACTTTTGAGTCACATGTTAAAAGAATGAGGCTGTTAAACTTCAACGGATATTAATATCAAGAACAGGTCTTCCAAACAAGAAAGATAGTCTCAAACTCTACAGTCTCTACCCAATAGAATCGTACCTGCCACAGAAAATCCTCCACTGCTGGATCAGATCTGAGCAATGTAAGTATCTTTTCAGCCTCAACGAAGAAACAAAGTACAACAGAATCAGCGATCATATCACAGATATATGGCTTGCCATTCAGGACTTCATACAGGCCCAGAGTACTTCCATGGGTAAATGTTGGGTGCAATGAGTGCTTATTTCTTAAACTCTTACTCGTCCACTGCCAAACAGAAAGTCTCATTTGTGACAAATCCACATTCAAAAATTTCTAGTAAGAGATCTTGAGTGCAATAGAAGTTACCTTGAAAATTTTAATTGACAAATGTAAATTGTTTTACCTTTGCTATTCCATTCGAAATAAGCCAAATTCCATTTGGCTTGGAACCCTCCTTATATAGTGCCATGCCGCGTAGTTTCATTATCTCTTTGGTAGTACTTGCAAGTGGTTCACGAACAGAAGAAGGAAGTGCTCCCAACAAAGGATGAGAACTAAACAAGTCTTGTATCTTCGGAATCTTCACTAGAGGAGGATTCCTTAGGAGCTTTTTCAAATCAGTCTGCAAAAGAAATGGAATATGATCTCAATATGCTAACCGAAGAGTGTACACCAAGGGAAGACCGTAAGGACCAGTGACAAAAATAATTCTCAACGAACCTGGACAGCATCATGAAGATGAATCATCTCCTTTTCTTCCAGCAAACCAACCTTCTCAAGATTTTTGACATACTCGCTTAAATGATTAAGCACAGAGTATGTTACTTGCCTTGTTTTCACAATGCGAAGTACCTGAAAATACCAGAATAAGCATACGAGATGTAACCTGAAAATGCTTCCAGTATAAAATTCCTCTGTATAAATTCTACGGAGAATTAGCAAAAACTGGTGTTGACGAGGAATAATTACCGCTGTGGTGGTCCGAAGTTCTGAAATTACCAAAAACATGCCGTATCTCTAAACTAATGACCAATACATGGTACCATAATTTGTTCAGACCATTTTGCCCTTCGCGCCCCTTATTTTTGGATGCAATCCAAACAAAAACAAGGAACAAGTACATAACGTTATAAGAGCAAGCCCATCTAGTACAAAGGGCAAGTCCAAAAATGGAGGCGTAAAGTGGGTCCATACAATTATTACTGTCTGATACATGTACAAGCTTTTTTGGGGTGCAAGTATCTCAAAAAAGAATAAACAAGTCCATAAAGTAATTGGAGCAAGTCTATCCAGTACAAAGGACAAGTTAGGAAATAGACACCCAAAGTGGGCCCAGGGAATGATTACTCTCTCGGATGTATAGCCTTCAGGGTTCAAGTTGAACAAACACAAGGAACACGAACATAAAGTTATAAGAGCAAGTCCATCTAGTACAGAGGACAAGTCCAAAAATGGAGACGTAAAGTGGGCCCATAAAATTATTACTCTCTGAGACGTGCAGAACTTTGTGGGGTGCAAGTCGCAAAAAAAGAAGAAACAAGTCCATATAGTTATCGGAGCATGTCCATCCAGTACAAAGGGCAAGTCTGAAAATGAACACCCATTGTGGGCCCAAGGAATGATTGCTTTCTAAGGAATGTGCAGCTTTCAGGGTGTAAGTCGAACGAAAAGAAAAAAAACAAACCTATCTTGACAAAGGGCAAGTCTATTTAGTACAAAGGGCAAGTCCAAAAATGGATAATCAAAAAGTTTGGGGTAGAAGGGCAAGATGGCCAGGCTCACCATGTTTTGGTAAGTATAATAGCTCTTACCATTTTTTGTGATTTTCATACTTGGGGCCATTGAACCGGTAAATATTCTTAGTCACATCCAAACGTACAGCCTGGTTAACGGAATGATGAGAAAAGTGTAGTATAATTGGTGAACAAGTAACATTGATTGAACGGTGTTTAACACACAAACCTGAGGAAAAGTAACACGCACATCTTCCAAGAACTGTCTTGCTTCCTCTCCTTCTGCCTCACTTTCATTGATGACAATAGATGAAACCTCACTATCACCTATATTAACAAAAAGCATGTGTAACAAACAACAGATTGTCTCCAAGGAGGGGTGTCAAATGACAATACAAATCGATTATGAGTACACCAATTTTTAGAACAAGTAAGCAAAAGCTAACATTTGGAATGACAAATTGATTATGAGTACAACAATTATAGAACAAGCGAGCAGAAGCTAGCCATCAGTTACCATCCACTTAGTATCTACATAAAACAATGTACTTATTCTATAGAAAATAAAAAGTATTTGTAAACATATTAATGACTAAATTACAACATATCCGAAGAGTTTTCCGCAGTCTAAATTACAACATATCTTTGAATGCCCAGTCTTTGATAACGAAGAGTTTTCCGCAACGGAGTTGTTGCTCAAGAAAGCTCTTCAAGATGAAGAGACTTATTGGAGGAATAAATCTAGAATTTCGTGGCTTAAAGATGGAGACAAGAACACTGCTTTTTTCCATGCTCAGACTTTACAGAGGCGGCAACAGAACAAACTAGTTGGGCTGGAGAATGATTTGGGGGTTTGGCACGATGGTGAGGGTGCAGTCAGGAGTATTGCAGAGAACTATTTCCGAAACATCTTTAATTCGGAGGGGGTTGATAACGTGAACTCGGTACTAGATTGTGTGGATCGCCAAGTATCGGCACGAATGAATAGGCTCTTAACTCGACCTATTTCTTACAATGAAGTAAAAAACGCTGTGTTTGGAATGGATCCTGGTAAATCGCCAGGGCCGGATGGAATGGGAGCAGGATTCTTTCAGAAGTTTTGGCCTATTGTCGGATCGAGCATTGTGGATGCAGTTATGTACCATTTGATGAAAAGATTTAAAGCACGAGAAAACTTCATTTGTTGAACAAAGTAGGTACACCTAAGTGACCCGAGAGTAACAATCAATAAAAGTGACAAACCAGCGATAACCAGAGATAGACATGACAGGAGAAGGACCCCAAACATCAGAATGAATAACCATAAATGGAGAATCATTTCTTTGATTAACAGAAGCATAAAAGGAACGTTTATGTTTCGCAAGTTCACAAGCTTCACAAAAAAACTGATTCCTATTACATTGTTTGACTAAGCTAGGAAACAGTCGCTCCAAAATTCCAAAAGAGGGATGACCAATCTGCGATGCCACTGATGTAACAAAGGAAGAGCTGAACCTATAGCTTCAAGAGCTTGACCACATGACAAAGGTGGACGAACGGAATTAGGTGTAGACTCCAAAAGGTATACGCCACCATGTGCTTTACCACTGCCAATCATTCTCCCCGTATCCAGTTCCTAAAAAACACAATGAGTCGGGAAAAAAGTCACTAAACAATTTAAGGAATGAGAAAGACTACTAACAGAGAGAAGATTAGTGGAAAACTTTGGAACATGGAGAACGGAAGAAAGAGAAATGTTTGGGTTACAATGCATGGAACCTTTCCCCTAACTAGTAGATAGGAAGCCATCGGCTACTCTGACTTTATCCTTACCAGAACATGTAGAATTAGGAATAAAAAAAGGATGAACAACCTGTCATGTGATCCGTAGCACCGGAATCTACGATCCAAGGAAGGGAAGAGGAGGCATTGAATGCACAAGCACGAATACCTGTGTGAGCAAAGTAAGAGGATGTGGTGGAAGTAGAAGCTGTGGTAAAATGAGAATCAAGCTTGGCCATTAGGTGCCTGATAGTCTGTAGCTCCCCCTGAGAAAGAGTACCACCATGAGAAGTATCGGTCTCTGAAACATGCAAGTGTCCACCACCAATATGATCAATGAAAGGTGCACCTGTGGACTCAGAAACATGTGCCTGAGAGCGCATTGAACTACCACCACAACCACCACCTCGTCCTCGAGAAGGACGACCATGTAATTTCCAACAAAACTCCCTGGTATGTCTAGTTTTATCGCAATAGTCACACCGAAGCAAGCCACGATCAATAGTGCCATTCTTATCACCAACCGGACTCTGAGTAGTCTTACCATCCCGTGGAGCAGGAATGGCAGCTAAAGCTCAGCGATCCGAAATGGGAAGATGTACCATAGCACTTCGTCTACTCTCCTCCTGCTGAACACATGCATAGGTCTCTCCCATAGTGGGGAGAGGAACTCGGCCCAATACCTGCACCCGAATTGGATCATATTCCATGTTAAGGCCAACAAGAAAATCATAAATACGGTTCTTCTCAACCATTTGTTGAACCACAGTTGCATCAGCAACACAAACAGCTTGAAAGCCCCGATAATAATCAAGCTCTTGCCAAACTTCACTCAACTCTGCATAATACTCAGCTAGGGATCAATTGTTTTGATCCAACCCCTTGAGTTTCTTCCTCAACTCAAAAACCTGAGCATCATTACCCTTCTGAGAATAGGTTTGTGCAACAGCAGTCCAAACCTTATGAGGAGTATCTAGGAACCAGAAGGTACGACGAATAGTAGGTATCATGGAGTTGAAGAGCCACGTCATGGATAAAGCATTCTGAGAAGTCCATAGCTCAAGTCTGGGCTAGTGCTAGTAGCTGACGGTTGTGGAACAGGACCTTTGATAAATCTTAACAAACCTTTGGCTGTGATGAAAGTAAAACTACGGGACCAAAGTAAATAGTTGGAACCATCCAAACTTAATCGGGCAAATGTCCAGAGGCGAGTTATTGACAGTCACAACACGACTCGACTCACCCTTTGCACTAGCCTCACCATTTTTGGAACTTCAGCCATAAGAACTCAGGAAAGGCAGTGGTAGACTGCTAAAAATTCCAAGAAAATGGAGAAATAATACCTCAAAGCCTTGACAAAGACGACATAGGTCCAGAAAACACCTCAAATGACCAAGACCTGCTAACCCAGTGGATTACTTGATCACCCAGTCAATTTCAAGCCCAAGAGTCATAAAGGGTTTGCCGAAGATTGTCGGACATCGCCGGAGGTAGCCGGTGGTGGTACTACACTCGTCGGAGGTCGTACGGTAAATACGACGAGGACCCAGTAAGTTACGATCTCAAACTGTGAGTCGTCTGACGTCTAGGTTGTCTTCTTCGTTCACGTACAGGAAACGAGACAAACGACAGCTGATATGCTCTTCTTGATCGACAATGGAGGATCGATCAACTAAGAAACCACAGCAGCACACTTTACGAAGCACAATCGACAATCGATCACGGCTCTGATACCATGTGAAATCCTAGAGAGAGAAAGAGCTGAATACGTTTCATTGATTGAATTAGAAAAGTTAGGGTTTTCCCCTCTATACAACGCTATGTAAATGAACAAAGAAGTAATGACTAAACTATCCCTAGGAAACTACACATAACAATAAGACCCTTATAATAACATAACATATGGTCTGAAGTAGTCCCTTCGAGCTTAGTTTGGTCAGTTTAGTGATGCTGCGTTGCAATTTGGTATGCATCGATCCCATTCGGATCACTCTGTTTTCTCCCTTCAGTCAGAGCTTGGGAAAATAGTGTTGATTGTGTATGTAGATGATATCATTATTACTGGAGATGATAAAAAAGGTATTGATGAGTTGAAGCAGTTCTTACAACGTCGGTTTCATACTAAAGATTTGGGTCAGCTACGGTATTTTCTGGGTATTGAGGTAGCAAGATCCAAGGATGGAATTAGTTTGTCTTAACGGAAGTATGCATTGGATATTCTTGAGGAGACAGGTTTATTGGGAGCATAACTTGTAGAGACCCCGATGGATCCTAATGTGAAACTTTGTGTTGATTAGGGGGAGATATTTCCTTATCCAGACCGGTATCATCGCTTAGTTGGTAAGTTGAATTACCTTACCAATACACGTCCTGATATCTCCTTCGCTTTCGCTGTTAGTTTGGTGAGTCAATTTATGTCAGCTCCTCGGCTTCCACACTGGGAAGCTTGTCGTCATATTGTGAAATATCTTAAGGCTCATCCTGGACGTCGTCTGTTTTATAGGTCTAATGGTCATTTGCGTGTTGAAGCCTTTACCGACGCTGATTGGGCAGAATCACCATCTGATAAACAGTCCACTACTGGGTACTGTACTTTTGTTGGGAGGCAATTTGGTCACATGGAAAAGCAAGAAACAAACAGTGGTCGCAAGATCTAGGGCGGAAGCAAAGTATCGAGCCATGGCACACATCTTGTGAGATTGTGTGGTTGAGAACTTACTCAAGGAGTTAGGTTTTGATGTAGAGTTACCTATTCCTATGTATTATGATAATCAAGTGGCAATACATATTGCTTCAAATCCAGTATTCCATGAGAGAACAAAACATATTGAAGTTGATTGTCACATTGTTCGTGAGAAGATAGATGGTGGTGTGTTATCTACGTGAACTTTCTAATGAAAGAGAAGAAAACAAATGTATACCAAACCAAACAAACGTACTTTCTTATTACTACTACATTGCACAAGCTTAAAGAATACAAGACTAATCAAGGGGTTATATAGGCTAACCCTAATAACCCTAGCAAAACCCTAATAACATAAAAGGACAAAATTACCCCAAATATAAAAGATAAATAACAACTAAAACCCTAACAAACGGTGCAAGAGGTGCCGAACCATTGCCAATACCAATGCTGTTAAATTAGGGGTTGAGTTGTTAGCTTTATTTCTTTCCAAGGGTATTCTTGTACTTGTACATTTGTCCATATATATTGTGGAATGAGAAGGGGAAGCCCTAACACCAGATAGATTCACAAACCTGTTCTCTCTCTATCTACGTTGTCTCACATGGTATCAGAGCTGTGATCATGGCTGGGCTGGATTTGAGAGACACGTTTGTGATCGTACGTGACAATCGATCGTCTGAGGGT
>JAXBDA010007088.1:0-18699 GCA_036023075.1 Gaultheria prostrata
AGTTCTGGTATTCTCTAATGCTCTCTAATTCTGGTTTCAAATTCCAAGCTATGTGTTTTGTTCTTAACTGATGAGACTTGTTGGTATGCAGTGGCAATAGGACAACTTTCATTGTTTTTTTTTTTTTGAACTGGACAACTTTCATTATTTGGTCAATGTAATTTTACTTTTTAGGTACATCAAGTTTAGCTCATCTATAAACTTCAGTTTTTTACTTTTGAAGTCCTCTTGTACCAAAAGAAAAAACTTCGGTTAATTTTGGTACCCAAAAAATTTCCGAATTTCGTGCATCTTTCTCATCTTAAAATTTGATTTGTCAGTCAAAATCTTAAATTGCTTTCGACATGTTTTATACTTTTGGGAAATAAACTTTTATAGTTGAAAACAAAAGAAATGGTAACCAAAAAATAAACCCAATAAAATAAATAATAGTAGGGGCGGTGAGGTTTCAGGCAAGTGGAAGGGGTGGGATTAAGGATTTATTTTCGCTTTTACAAATAGGGGCTAATGAGAGGGCAATTTTGGTATAAAAGTGAGATTGAGTGATGACATTAGCATTTCCAGTTAACAAACTAGCAAAAAGTAACGGCAGGGGGTGTCAAGAGAATAGTTTGTAAAGTAGGGGAGATCAGTGCATTTATTAGAACCTCAGGGGAGGTCCTTGTATTTGTCAGAAACCTCAAGGGAGGTCAGTGAAATTTACCCTATTCTAACTTATTTAATGTAAAAGAAAAAGAGGGGAAAATGAGAATGTGTCATTACTCGTTTGAAAACTTTTAAAAATGGACAATCTTTTTGAAATAGAAATAGTGCATTATAAAATAGAAAATCATATTTACGGGAAGAGAAATTTTTTTATCATAATTTTTTACTTTTCAAATTTCTCTTGTCGAGACGAACCAATAATTCGTAAAAAAAACGACACAAAACTAACAAATGTAAATTTTTTTAAATAAGGACAACAAAATAAACACCCCTTACGGGATGGGAGGAGTAATTATTTGTAATAGTTGCCCCTACCTGCTACGCACTGTACTCGGAAGCTTATGATTTTAGTTATTTGAATTAAAAATTTATGAGTTTAGTTTGAAAAATGACTCAAATAATTTTTTCCCTAACCAAGTGTCTGACTACACACAAATCGATTAATTTTAGGACACCTGAGAGGTTTTGTTGAACTTTTTTTTGGTTTGGTTGTTAGAAAAGATTTTTAGCATAGTGAGTAGAGAAAGATACAAAGAAAAGGGAAAAATTAAAAAAAAAACCAAACTTTGCCCCAAATGACTTGAACACTCCCAAACTTCACTTATTTTCGATTAATCTCCCAAACTACTTCTTCGTTATTCAATTGACCCCCCATCTTCTAAATCTGTTTGCTCCTAAATGGAAATCGATGACATGGACTAATGTGTCACGTCCTCGATTTTTTTTAACATAATAAAGAAACCCTTTCTCCATAATAAGAATGTCATAATTCATACATGAGTTTCCAAATCATCTCCACGAGCCACGAGGTTTCATGAATAGCCACAAATTTTCTATACATGTATCCCATAGTTAAACATGAAATAAAAAGTTAAGTCCTTACCATTCTAAAGTCAAAAGATGAAGAAAATAGAGTTATAAGTGCATCTTCCAAGAATTTGCAAAACATAACCAAATAACTCCTTGTATGCTTTTCAATCTATGCAATGCACCACATGTCAATCAATTCATGCTCCGTGTTAAGTACCTGGAAAATGATAGGGTGAGCTACACTAGCCCAGTGAGAAAAATCTTCTACAAAAACGCTAAGTGAATATGCAATGAGATGAGCACGAGAGATATAGAGTATCACGAGCCAATCAACGATTTAGAGGAACCAAGTCTTTTTCAAGATAAACATCAAGGTATCTACGTGATGATAAAAACTCTTTACATCGATGAATTCCTTTCCGTAAATTCAATGTGTCCACTGAAATATTTCATTAATCTTTCTCCTTCGTTCCTAAACAAAGGTGATGTACGTTTTTTAAACTGGGAATTTGGGGTCCTGTAACTCCGGCCGAGAATTTTGGGTCTCGTCACCCCTACCGAGCATTCGGGACGTCTCCCTAGGACCTCATTGCTCTCTGCTGAGATTCTTGGACCTCGTAACCCCTGCCGAGATTCACGGGCCTCGTAACCCATGCCTATGGTCGCACTGAAAGGTGGCCCTAGTAATCAACAAAACCAACTTTTCAATCATTTACATCTCACTTTCTAAAAAATGCCGAGTATCTCATAAGTTTCCGGGAAAATTTCAAAAAAACCCCTGAACTTTGCACTCAATGTCACAGAGACACCTGAGCTTTGTAAAATATAAACGCACCCCCTGACCTTTGCCCTTCGTTATCAATTAAACCCTTACCCCCATTTTCTGTCAAAAAACTAACGGAGCTGCTTATGTGGACCTTTGTGGGACCTTGTGGGCCTCCACCTGGACCATTGTAGCGCCAAAACACACATGGAGGGAAACTATCCCGCCAAAAAACCCTTCCCTCACTTATATATATCAGCTTTCCCTCTCTTCTCCTCTCCATCACCTTACAATCCCTAAAACACACCTCTTTGAAGCAAAATGAGAAGCACTTCTTCAATTCTGAGTGGAGCAAGGAGACCTGCTACTTACCAGGCCATGGAGGACAGCCCTTGTCCCGTCTGCAGTAACATGAGGGAGCTGCACACTTCTTGGACCCCTCTCAATCCAGGGAGGAGGTTCGTGTCATGTCCCAACAAAGACTGCAACGATTTTGCATGGGTGGACCCACCAATGTGCGAGAGATCTAAGCAATGGGCTTTTGAGGGTGAGAAACAAGATGGAGGAGGAGATCTCCATGAGGAAGAAGAAAGAGAAGATGCTCTGGATTGCATTGGGAATCAGCTGGTTGATCTTTGGCTGTTTCTGGGCAAAAAATCTGTAGGTGTATGTATTAGGTATTCTGGTGGTGTGATAAGGTTATGCATGTTTAGGTTGTATGTACTATGGGTGGTGGTGTTTGTGGTGGTGTATGGATGTGGCAGTAGTAGTGCCTCTGCTGGTGGATCTGTTTCTAGGTTCTGATGATGACCATTTTGTAACCCTACTAATGTTATCATCAATGGTAAATGAAGGTGTTTATTAGATGTTTGTGCTGCATGCATAACCCAATTTATAACCATGACAATGAAATGAAGAGAACTAATGCAAGAAGAAGAATAAAACTATCATCACACAATGGCAATGAAACTGTCAATGAATAGGTCCATTTCAAATGGCAATAAAACTGTCATGTTTGCGGTCATTTTTGTCCACCATTTCACATAGCATCAATGAATAAGGTCATCACTAATGCAAAAACCTGTCAATGAACCTATAAATGCAGATACCAAACATTAAACCTGCAAATGCAGATGCCACCATTTCACTTACCATTTCCATCTACCAATGAATGGGTCTTATCAAGTAAACAAAACACAACATAGTGGCATAAACCAAATCATCACCTGTAAATGCAGAATTCATACATCATTTCTATACCAAACATACCATAATAGAAAGCAATTCCAAAACACAGCTCTACTAGCCTCAATACATACATCAGTTCCAACTAAAAATTCCAGAAGGAATTCATCACAAGTTTCATCTACATAGAGCAATTCCAATTACAGAATTCCAGAATTTCAGAATTGCAGTTCCAACTAAAGAATTCCAGAAGGAATTCATCACAAGTTTCATCTACATAGAGCTAAGAATTACAGAGACCTTAATACATCAGTTCCAATAAAAGATAGCTTAATACATCAATTCCAACAAAAGAGAGCTTAATACATCAGTTCCAATTAAATAGATGGTAACAGAAAAAGGCAAGCATCACTCCCTCTACAACATTCACTTGTCAAAATAAGCCATCCATTCCACCATCACCATAGCAGTCACTTCTTTTGAGTACCATTCCTTTTGACCTGTAAAGTGAAGGGCAAATTGAAGGTTATATCCTTACAAAGTGAAGGGTCTTAATTGAGAAATTGTAGTACTTACAGGTAATTTTGGAATCCTGGGAGGGTACTTTGAAGTTGGCAGCTGTCTACCACTCCCCTGAACCTGCATTTAATAATTGGTGCAACTAGCATTAGGTAAAATATAAAGGAACTTGCCCAATTGAATGAACTCTACTAAAAGTTACTTACATTGATAGTTGCAGGTGGTTGAGCAGTACTAACACCACCATCACCAGCAATCACACCACCATCCACAGCAGTGACACCACCATCCACAATACCACTTCCTTCTCCTCTGTATTTGCACCCTCTTTTGTTATGTCCCACCTTACCACAATTTCTACATGTCATCTTAATGCCCTTCCTGCCTAATTTGGAGGGATCCTTTGGTTCCTCAGGTTCCCTCCTCCTAGCTTTCTTTGGTCTGCCTGCTCTCTTCTTCACATCTGGTGGGAGCAAAGTCATTAGATTATCTGGGGATGGCCACATGTCCTTGCCATTGATTGGTCCCATTAGATTATCATATGTCTTCAAATAAGTTTCAACACTATACCAATCATCAACAAAGTCAAGTGGCTCTAAATTATTGAACCCCATTGCTGCAATTGCATGTATACAAGGGATTCCAGAAATATCCCACTTTCTACAACCACAGTGTCTCTTATCAAGATACATTTTGTATTGCCCATATGGACCTGTCACTTCATATTCAGCATCACTACACCACCTAGGAATCCAACCCTTTTCATTTTCCCTCATCTTCTCTATTCTCTTCACAATCTTAGGGCAAATCAATCCCTTGTACCTCATCATTGCTGTTCTCTTCTTCTGTAAAGTATCCATAAGTATCAACCTGATCCTTTCAAGCATTGCCACTACAGGTTGGTCCCTAGCCCTCAAGATGCTTGAGTTAAAGCTCTCACACAAATTGTTCAATAGAATATCACATTTGGTGTAACTGCTGAAGTGTGATCTACTCCAATTTACAGCTGGCCTCTGAATCAACCACTCATATGCCTTAACATCTATGTCTTTCATCTCCCCCATAGCTCTGTTAAAGCTCTGAATTGTGCTAGCTCTTGCAGCCTTCCACAATATATCCTTGAGAACCAATCCTTTAAAATCTTGTTTGAAATTGTTGTAGAGATGTCTTACACAAAATCTATGGTCAGCATTTGGAAACAAAGTCCTCACAGCTTCAATCAACCCTTTCTGTTTGTCACTCATGAAGGTGTATTTCCCACTATTTTGAATGTCCAAGTCTGTACCCAACAGTTCCAGAAACCATGCCCAAGTCTTGTATTTCTCCTTGTCCACCACTGCATATGCAAAAGGGTAAATTTGGTTATTGGCATCTATTCCTACTGCTGTTAGAAGAATCCCACCATATGGTCCCTTCAAATGATAGCCATCCAAACCAATGATATGCCTGCATCCCATTTGGAACCCTATTTTAAGTGCACCCCAGCAGATGTACAACCTTTTGAACTTTGCCTCCATCTCAGATCCAGGAACTGGTTTTGTTTCTATCTTAATTGTAGTACTAAGATTACCATTGATAACCTCCTCTGCATAACCCCATAACTGTCTATACTGCTCAATTGCAGTACCATCCTTCATGGCCAAACATTTATTCTTAGCCGTATACACCTTTTGAATGGATACTTTTACTGTCCACTCTTGTTGAATGGTTTCTGCTAGAGAAGGAACTGGCCAAGTTGGGTTGGATCTTATCCTATTGCCATACTTGGCCACAATCCACTTGCTACTCACCCAAGGAACATCAAAACTTCTGGTACAAGTGTGTTCAGATATGTATGTCTTAATCCTATACAGGGCATCAGCAGGCACATATGAGGCATAGCATTCCCAAGGGCAACCTTTCTTGCAAACTGCCCTAACCTTCTCCCTATCACTCTTTAGGAACCTGATTTCCTTACCATGCTTGATGGCATACTCCTTCACTGCATCTCTGAATAGAGAGTGGGTCTTAAACTCCATGCCTGGGTTTTCCATGTCAGATTGGTCATTAAAAATAGGGTGCTTTCATCAGGCTTTCTTCTTGTTCTTCTAGGTTTAGGTTTGTCATCTGAATCTGAGGAGCTAGAATAGCTGAGCAACTCATCTGATGAAGCACATTCACCATCAATGTCAGCCAACTCCTCAATAACAGATTGATACTCTGCACCATGACTATTTGTATTCTCCCCAACTTCCCTGTCAACATTTTCTTCAAACAATCTATCATCATCTGTGAATCCATAATCACTGTCATAGAATGCATCCTCATCATTGCTATCTGAAGATGATGCAGGGTTATATTCCCCACTGGTACCCTCCCCATCTGAATCTAGATCAACTTGCACATGGGCCTTACCCTTCTTCTTGATTCCTCTATTTTCATCTTCAACATGGGCCTTTCCCTTATCTTTCCCTCTGGTGGGCAATGGGTTAATAACTGATTGGGCCTTACCTTTGACTGGTGGCTTGTTGCTTCTAGCCTTCTTGGAAGGTGAGTTACTGACAAAGGTTGTGGTCCCTGAAATAGGTGGGGTAGATGTCACCACATGCCCATAAGCTTTAGAGTTCACCCTATTTCCTTTAGAAAGTGGACTGGTAGTTTTAGTCCTTTTGGATGGTGGGCTAGTAGTTTTGGTTCTCTTGGATGGTGGTCTAGTAGTTTTGGTCCTCTTGGATGGTGGGCATGTGGGAGCATTGTCCAAACATTGACTTGACTGTGTGTGTACATACATGTTTAGATCCACATCCATTACAGAATACACAATCACCAAACCTAGCCCATTAGTTAAGGTTTTCAAGCCCATGGCATCACTATCTGACTCAATTTCACTAAGACCACCACATTTGTCAACATAAAAATGGACATTACTTAACAGAAAAGTATATCCCAATTCAACGACCATGGTACATAACTCCAACTTTGAAATCTCCTCACTATGGCAGTAATCGAAGAAATTAACAGAACCACCAACATAGACATCACCACAACCACCCAATGAACCCCCATGATGCATTTCAATGGTAAAGTGACCATCCTCTGTAAAAGATTTGATTTTAAAGTTTAGATTACACATAAGCTTCAAGTTAGAAAACAAACACTTAATCGATTAACAAACCAAGCATAAACTCATAATACGCTATCAAAGAAGCATTAAACTAACTAAAAATCACATAATCGAATAAACAAACCAACATTTTTTTTGAAGTAAACAAAATTATTTTAAAAGTAACAAACTCCATTACCGTAGTGGGGTGGTCCCCCATTTCTGCCTCTCAACCTCCACACCATTGTGACAATCCAGTCTCAGGAACAGCCACTGTACCTCACGATCTCTCCAATTAGGTAGGTTTACATTCAAACGACGAGGCAGAGTGAGAGAAGATCGAAGGGAAGAGGTTTTGATCAAAGAGTTTGTGAATTTGGAGTTCTTTTTCGGTATTTAGGGCGTACATGAGGAGGGCGTGAGTGTCACGTGTGGTTTTGGCGCTACAATGGTCCAGGTGGAGGCCCACAAGGTCCCACAAAGGTCCACATAAGCAGCTCCGTTAGTTTTTTTGACAAAAAATGGGGGTAGGGGTTTAATTGATAACGGAGGGCAAAGGTCAGGGGGTGCGTTTATATTTTACAAAGCTCAGGTGTTTCTGTGACATTGAGTGCAAATTTCAGGGGTTTTTTTGAAATTTTCCCTAAGTTTCCCTTTTCAAAATATGATCCAACGCGTCATCGTATTCGTGTAACAACTAACAAAGCAAGTAAAAAAACGGTCCAATGCTGTGACGAAGTATATCACAAAGAGTATTGAAGAATAACGAACAATGGAAGGGCAAACAAACCAGCCGAGCTTGCTGGAAAAACCATCCGGACATGGGCATTTTTGTCCGAACGGACGGGGCAGTAACAGGGACTTCAACAACAGAAATTTCAGAATTTAGAATTTCACTAAAACAAAGACTATGACTCAAATTATTCGAAAATATGCTCTAAATCAACACATAACACTTGGTATTAGTAGAATGAGATCCCTACCTCATGGTCTTGGACTCCAACAAGCTTCAACCAAAACCCTAGTTCCTCCTAGCCACAACCCACTGAATTCCAAGCTCAAGAACGCGATTTATGGGTCAAAATGCCAAAATATGCGAAGGATTTCATGGGTTTGACTTTTGAGAAGGATTTTTGTGAGGCAGGGGGAGAGTGAGTGAGTCGAGAGATATGGGTGAAAGAGAGAGAGAGAGAGAGACGAGACACAAGAAAGAAAAAAGTTAGTGCAAATTTGTTCACTCTCACCTAATGAGGGTGAACAAAACTGTCACGACCCAAATTCAACGGATTTGGATATCGTGACCGGCCAGTGAGCTCGTCTCACAAAGGCCTCTATCAGTATTTCCTTTAAATTTTGTTTATTAAAATAAATTACTTAACATTGTGGAAGCCATATCTTACATTCACAACTCTAGCCCATATTTTACAAACACAACTTTCTTGAGTTCGTTATTCTTTAAATAGGTTACACTCTATTTTTTTCCTCCCCTTTTATTTATATTACAAACATAACACAAGCTAAGTACTGGTAACTTGACTCGTCCTTCTACCCCCGGTTACCTGAAAAGGGAAAAATTACAACAACATAAGCCACTGCTTGTGTTAGTTTATGAATTATCAGAGTTACATGGCCTACCATGGAATAAAATCATAAATCATTGCATCCGTTCATAAATAAGCTTGTATGAAACATAGCATTCCATGAATAATACGATATACCATCCAACGATTTCTGCCAGCTATGAGGGAGCGACCCCCAATATAACATCTTGAATTGATCAATTCAGTTGGACACCTGGATGTGCCCCTTTCCATTCCGCCCTTATAACACCGTTCCGACTGGTATCTTTAACGTCCCCCAGATTCCAGGGACATCGTTCGGATGTATCGATAATACTTTTTTCTCAAAAACTGAACAAAACATTAGAATTCCATGGTATATTTGCTTCAAAAGAATTTCATATATAAATAACCATAATTTGATGAGAACATAAATTTTTGCAAAAAACCTCATGTAACAGGGATAATTCATAACTCACCTTTGTCCGGCCAAAATCTACTCATAGTCAATTACTCCGAATAACTCGTACGTAAACATAAAATATTCATCTTTTGTTAAAACATTCATCTTTTGTTTCTACTAAAATCAGGCTAAAATTTATACCAGTTAATTCATAAATCGTACCCTTTCATTTATTCGTCTCTGTTTTCTTTCCCTTCCCTTTTTCTTTATTATACACTGCCTCATTATTATTATTATTATTATTATTTAACTTAACCAAATACTACGTGTATCCGAATTACTAAGTCTAAAATCTTGAGTTTGGGTCTGGTCCAACTTCAAAACGAGTCGAGTCGGGCCACTAGTTGCGTTCTAGCTTGGTTCATTTTCTGCCGTAAATTAATCCCAACAAATTGAAGGGGTAACTATCGTTGATTGCTAAATCTGTGAATTGGTTTGATTACGAATTGTTTTGATTAATCTTACTTTCTCAAACACTACTTTCCTACAAGAAGCGTGGATAAGCTTGAATCATAAATTAAGTAATAACAGTTTCATATATATATGTTTTTTCTCCTTTATTTTGTTAACTTCTTTTACTTTATTATTGTGGACACCCGTCGGGCGGCCGCCCACACGATGGCGTTTCGATTTTGATTTGAAAAGTGATTTGGGAGTCGCCACCCGGGTTTAAAGAATGAACCCGAGAAACCAAAGAAAATTGACTCGTTATGCCCAATGGTTTTGAAAAATGGTTTTACCGATCGTGCGGAAACCTTTTTTATTTCCGGGCTCGGGGGTTTGGTTACGAGAGGGGAAGGGTTTTAATGCACCCCCCTCGCCCGGTCTGTGAACCGGTCTTTACTAAACAATTTGTGGGATACGGAAAACATTTAAAACTTGATTTTAAACACGTAAGCAAGATATGAAGCATATACGCAAGATAAAACATAATATATGATACTACGGTGTAAGTGCGATTATAATGAAATGATGATGGTGATATATGATCATGATGTAAACAAGGTTATGAGTGAACATAATGAAATGAAAACAGAAAATAAGATTAGAATGAACAAATAAAAGCGATGACTGATACAGAGACTACTAACTAATCTGTTAACAGAACAGAGGTTGGGCACCTAAGGTGACCTTGGGCGCCCAAGGTCTCTCAAACTCAACAGTTCCAATCTTGACTTCTGGTTTCAAGAATGCTTTTTTTTTATTATGAACAACTTCAAAGATGATTTTTTCAACTTATGAACCCAGAACAGAACCTCAGCAAAACATCAAAAGGTAATTTTAAGCAAAAACATGAATTTTTGAACATTTGGCTTTGAGAAAAATCCATAAGTAAGATTGAGTTTAAGTTAAGAGAGAAGAAGAGCTGATAACAGATTAATGAGCAGCTGAGATGAACATACACACACTTGGGATAGCAACAATAATGACAGAATAAATGAAATGCATGTACTGCTCAGAAACCACCTTGAGCGCCCAAGGTGAGGTTGGGCGCCCAAGGTGATCCCTGGTTCTCACTTGTTTTCAATGTCTTTTGTTTTATTACTCATGTATCCTTAACCTCTTCACCAAATATCTTCTGAAAAATGATTTTTATCAACAACAATAGCTAAGAGGTAGGATTCATGAATAATAAACAAGCTTATTGACTTTATTCCTTGAATTATTTATGAAAAATAAAGAAAAAATGTGGAATGGGAATTTGAGAGGAGTGAGAGATGAACAAGTATATCACTATAACACACACACCCTTCTGAGATGAAATGAAATAGCATGATGATAATTAAAGAGAACAAAATAAGCAAAATAATAATCTGTTCAAGGGACACCTTGGGCGCTCAAGGTGTCTTTTGGCTTGCATGTTTCTGTTTACTTCCTTAATTTGCTCTTTATCATTCTTTGAGTTCATAAGCTTCTGATCATTTTGAAGAAGTTGATTTTCATGTTCTTTCACTTGATAAATATCAACAAAATTCATTTTCTTCTTTCAAATATGAACCAAATCAAACAAATCCTTTTCAAAATGATCAGAGCTTATATAAGACATAAAGATTGCATATAATGATGATCAACAACTGATTAAAGTAAGAACATATCCCAAAAAATAATCAAAGCAAAGCAACAAAAAGTAAACTGCTGGGACCTTGGGCGCCCAAAGGCCGATCAGCTGAGAAAATTTGTAAGCTTGACAGCTTATTATAGGACCTTATAAGTGTAAAGTGAGTATAAGGAACTCACTCACACTTACTAGTCACGCTCAGATTATGACCATGAGTTAATTTTTCTTGTTTTTCTACCTTTTTGGACTTGATCAAGGTGAGAATATGTGATTTTGGAGTTGTTGGCTGGATTTTGGTACTCAAACAGTGGGTTTGTGAGTGTTTTGAAGTGGTTTGAAGATGATTTTGGTAGTATGAGGTTGGGTATAACTAATTACAAGGCTTGAGGATGGATTTGGGTTTGATTTTTTATGAATTTTGATGGGTTTTGAGCAATGTATGTGAGTGAGGGAGGCTTTGGACGTTTAGAGTGAGAGAGAGAGGGAGGTGAACTTCTGGAAGTGAGGGGGGAGTAGTGAGAGAGGCAGTAGTCCTCAAATGAGAGGAGATGGGGGTTTTTACAGAAGGGAAAAAATGGGGGAAAAGTGTAATTTAAATTTAGGAATAGTTGGAGGGGTTGGAGGGTAATTAAAAGGATGAAGTAAGCTTGTAGGTTAAGCAAATGGCCGGATTTTAGGGAGATAATGGCTCTCATGTAGCAGAATCTCATGATTACAGCCACTACCTGTAACTGACTGGTTTACACCTTGGGCGCCCAAGGTGGGTTCAGATGCTGGTTTGTGCTTTGGCTTGGCTTGGTTATTTTAGGTTAAGTTGATGGTTTTTGAAAGGTTCAAGGCTAGGTTTGAGGGTTTTGAGAATTTCAAGTCTCGTTCAAGTCCTCGGGGTAGTTCACATTGATCTTTTCATCATCGGGAATGCTTGCGTGCATTTCGGGTTTAAAATCGGGGTGTCTACAATTTTTTTTTTCCTATGGTACCAATCATAGGACATGGAATTATGGAGATCAATGGGAAAAAGGTAAACTAATGTATCCTGGGGTCTTTTCTCCACTTCTATTTGCTATGTCTTTACAAGAGAAACTAATTAAATGTAAGTGCAAGTGTGCTCTCGGCAGTAGGGGTAGAGAATTCCTCTCCTCTCACCTTCTTTCCTTCTTCTTTCTTTTGTTTTTCTCCTGTGCGTGGTGTGTGTATGTGTGTGTGTGTGGGACTTGTAAGCTAATGAAGCCTATTTATACATGAGGTTAATGAGATCTAGAATTATCTCCATAACTCTACCGGATCTTAAGAGATCTTCCTCATTTAAGAGATTGTCCAAATACTCTTCACCTTATCTAAGTATATCTAACGAAATTAAAGGCATAATTATTATGTGGATTACCCAATAGTGTTAAGCCACCTAGCCTAGTTGCCGGAAGATTTTACTTGGGCCCAAAGTCTTCTCGCCTCGCGGCGACTCGTGATGCATTCTCGTGTCTCGATGCTGTCAGCAGGGCTTAAAATAACGTCTTAAAATGTTCTAAAAGAAATAACACATACCAAAAAATACGCTATTTATTTTATAAGCTTTAAGTCACACAAAAATATATTTTCTAATCCTAACGGTTAGCGGGTTACCAAAAGTTACTTCCATTTTATAATTCTTTTTATTGTTTTATTTTATTTAAAAGTCGGGGTGTTACAAAAACTCTCACTCTGATTGGTTGAAATGACGTGGGATCCACCGAATCAATACACTTTTTGGTAAGTATGACATTACTTTCACACCATTTGCAGTGGATCCCACACCATTTCAATCAATCAGAGTGAGAATTTTGTTCGCTCTCATTAGGTGTAGGTGAGGAGTAAAAATTACAGTTTTCCCCATCTAAGTTTGTAGATACTATTCTACTTACAAGGAAGTCATAACTAACACCCATAAAAATTACAGTTTTCCCCATCTAAGTTTGTAGATACTATTCTACTTACAAGGAAGTCATAACTAACACCCATCTAACAAATAAATAAATAATCAACTCACACAATTTTTCTTTTCTAACAACCTCAGCGCACGTGGGTTCCCACACACTCGATCAATAATCTAGTAACTCGGGCTCGATCGGTCAAATGCATTCACATAGGTATACAAATACATGCATAAATACAAAAAAATAATAATTATTTGGCCCATAAAAGTAAGTCAAGTATGTACAATTTATCCGTAACCATCATGCAAACTTATTTGAATAATAAAATTAGACACGGGTCTCCACAAAAGGCTGAGTTAAATCAATCATGTGTCTCTTTATTTTCGACACGTGGCACCACATGTACACTAATTAAAAAAAAAAGTGCCACATGTAAAAAAAATAAAAAATTTCAAAGAGGGCAAAAATCTAAAAGTGCTCTACTCTCTTTCTCTGCCTTTGACTGCCCCCATCCCCACCCTCCATAGCCGTCTCCAAAACTCGCCTCCTTTCGCCTTCAAAACTAGCTCCGATGGATCCTCACGGTCACCTAACCAAGGTGGCACTTTAAGACACTGATAACTAACTTTATCTTCACCACATTCTCTGTTACTATAACCAACTTGATCGGTTTAAATTCAGGCTCTAAACATGAATCTAAAGCACTAGGTTTACTACTACTGCTACTACTATTCTTGTTCTTTTTCTTCCAATTATCAAAAACTAAATCTCTAAACCTAGACGGAAGTACTTGAACCCGACCACGCGTCGCCTTCACAAGCGGCAGCCGTGAGGCATCCTCCGGTGTCAGATTACTACTCCCCTTATTAATCTTCGTTTCGACTCCACCTCATCGCGGCAGCACCAATCTTTCACGCACCACGAACCGCTAAAACCTAATTTTCGCTGCGGGCTGTAGCCGCTGAACAGAATTACCCCGACGACAACTTCTTCGAGCAGATGCAAAAGGATAATACCTGTTCACTTTTCGCCTCTTCTTGTTGGCTGAACTGTCATCATCCTCATCGTTCGAATCATCGACTTTGCATCGCTTTAGAGTCGACATTGCCAATTTCAAGTTGCGTTTGATTATCATCGATCCAAACCCCTCCCAATGAAAAAACCTTACAATTACTCAAAACCCTCCTAATTTTGTGAGCTTGAGCCCTAATTTCCGAGATAAGAGTAAAATTAGAACTTAGTAGCACCAAACCGATTGGAATTTTTTTTGGTAAGGCTGATATAATTATATGTTTGGATGTGTATATCTATCTGTGTGTGTACGTGCTGAAAGTTTAGAGAGAGAGAGAGATGGGGGAGAGAATATTAAAATTCGAGAATTTTTTTTTTTTGAAAAATCTAACTGCTGTTAGTCTATGTCATCGATTTCTGTTTGGGAGCTGACGGAATTAGACGGCGGGGGGCCGATTGAATAACAAAGAAGTACTTTGGGAGGTTAATTGAACATAAGTGAAGTTTGGGAGTGTTTTGAGACATTTCGGATAATGATTGGGTTTTTATTTTTTTTGAATTTTTGAATTTTTCCTGAAAGAAAAATAAGTGTGACAATTGGAAAGTAAACTTATTAAGAATCGTGTTGAGAGAGTGATTCTTGAATACCAAAACGAACATATTGCTCGAAAGTCTTGACTGCTCACCTCTATCATTTAGGAAAAGAAAATGCTATAATAAGTAGAAAATGCATAATTATTCAAGAAAAATGTATTAATATCCGTGAAAATATGTTGATATTCCTAAAATATGCATTGATATAATGACATATAGACGTAGGGAAAAAAGAGAGAGACAGAGAGAGAAAGCCCTATTCCCCCTTTTTTCTCTTTCTTTTCCGGCTGCCCTCCCCTTCATTCTTTCCCTCCTCCTCATTCTTTCCCTCCTCCCATGGCAGCCATCCCACCTCTTTCCTCCCCTTCTTCTTCTCTTCCTCCTCATCTTCTCCCTTTATGTTTGTGTGGTGGTTGAGACGTCCTCAGGAGAGAATTTCTCCCACTACCTTATCATTTTTGGAAGGTGGCGATGGCCCTCAGATCCGAGCCTGGGTGCCGAATTTGACTGCGGTGGGACGAAGAGATGTGGGGTTCCGGACTCTCATATCATTCCGTCGTCATCCTTCAGCCACATTCGAGCGGATTGATGGTTTTCATTGTCATTGTTGTACATTTTTTTTTACAGATTTTGTATTTTTTCTTTGTTTTTTTGTTGTATTTTCGGACATGTAGTGTCATTTTCTTTTGTTTAATAATATAAGTTTTCTTGGTTCAAAAAATGATACACGAATTAGTTTGTCATCATATACATTTTATCCTTCTCGCGGACATTAGCAAGATCTGGAAAGGAAAAAGGCTAATTGCTCGACAGTGGGTTTCGGGGCAAATATTTGCCATTTAATGAGACACTTTTTGGAAATTAGTCCTCACATGAATTGGAAAAAACTATTTGCACATACATGGTACCCAAAATTGTTCGGTCCGAAGTACCCCTCTCCTGAAATTTTCCCCATCCCTTGCCCTTTCCTCCCTTCTCTGTCAGCTAAACCCACCACCACACCAGTACACCTCCAGAAACATCAAATCTTTCTCCCATATCCTCCCGAAATCAACTCCATTCCGAAAATCAAAAATCAAAATCATTGTTGAAATCATCTCTTCATCTCAGATCACGCTCTTTGAACAAACCAAAATCAAAAAACAAAATCTAAATCCTTCATCTCAGATCACAAATTGGAACAAACCAAAATTAAAATTAAAATCATGCCTTCATTGATTGTTGATTTGGAGGTTATTGGACCCACGTTGGTGAGAATAATGGAAAGGGTGAGGGTAACAAGGAGAAGGCAATGGAGTGAGACTATGGTGGGTTTTACCTCCGGCATTTGATAAAGTGATTTAGAGAGAGAGAGAGAGAGAGATGAGACAGAGTAGTTGAAAGAAGTACTTTTTTTTTCCATGGGGTTTTGATAAAACTGGGTTTTAAAAAATCTAACTTTTTACTTTTGACAATGCACCCATTGAGAAAACGAAAAAAAAAACGTTGCATCTTGAGTGAATTATAATTGCACCATTTGAGGATAACCATTGCTCCTTAAATAAAATATTTTATTTTGAAAAAAATAATCATTGCTCCGTAAATGGAAAAATATTGCACCTTTGGTGAATAAATATTGCGCCATTTGAGAATAAACATTGCTCCTTAAATCAATTTTTTTTTCGAAAAAAAAGACCATTGTTCCTTAAATGAGAAAGCGTTGCACATTAAATGAATTAAAATTGTACCATTTGAGGATAACCATTGCTCCTTAAATAAAATATTTTATTTTGAAAAAAATAATCATTGCTCCGTAAATGGAAAAATGTTGCACCTTTGGTGAATAAACATTGCGCCATTTGAGAATAAACATTGCTCCTTAAATAAATTTTTTTTTCGAAAAAAAAGACCGTTGTTCCTTAAATGAGAAACGTTGCACATTAAATGAATTAAAATTGCACCATTTGAGGATAAACCATTGCTCCTTAAATAAAACATTTTATTTCGAAAAAAATAATCATTGCTGCTTCTTAAATGGAAAAATGTTGCCCCTTTTGTGAATAAACATTGCGCCATTTAAGAATAACCATTGCTTCTTAAATCAACTTTTTTATTTGGAACAAATAAACCACTGCTCCATAAATGAAAAAACCTTGCACTTTGATTGAATTATCATTGCACCGTTTAAGAACACCATTGCATCGACTGGATTAATTGTCAGGATGATGTCTAAATTCAACTTCTTCTTTTTTTTTAATAAAAGTGCTTCTTAAATGTAACAACCTTGCACCGAGACTGAATTTCTATGGCGCCCTTTGAAAATAAAATTGCACCTGCACAAATGGGTTTGTCAGTGTGTTTTATTCCACAAAATTTGGCACATCCTCCTCCTCCTAGAAACAGATCTGCTACAAATAACTCACCTAACCGTAAAAATGCTACTCGAAATTACGTACCTTTCTCATATGTTCCGTCCAAAATCGAACCCAATTTTAGCATAGAAAGAGAGAGTTCAAATCCGAGTACCCTGAACCGAAAAACGAAGAGCAAATCCTAGAAAAAAACCAAAAACCAAGCACATTCATTATGGAGTAGTAAATTTCAGCTCTGGAGAGAGAGAGAGAGAGAGAGAGAGTCAAAATTGTTCATTTTATTTATTTATTTTTCTTTTTCTGGGTTTTTGCATTTTTTTTAGTAATTGAAGGGTGGGATGAGTTTGTAAAGAAATCAGAGAGAGAGATATGAGGAGTTAAAATTGTTCATTTTGTTTCATCTTTTTTTTCTGGGTTTTTGCATTTCAGGATTATTGAAGCTTTAATTGACTGTTTTTCGTGGGATGGGTTTGTGAAGAAATCATGAGGGAGAGAGAGAGAGAGTTGCAGGCCTAAGAAGAAAGGAGAGAATACTGGGTTTGTTTTGTGAAGGTAACTTAATTCAAGGGCATTTAGGTCAGTCCATGTTTGTCATTCCATGTCTTTGCAAATATTGTTCTCCTTCTCATTGATCTCAAATTCCGAAAAAGTGTCTCAATTAAATGAGAAAATTTTGGGTACAGGGAGGGTACCACGTGGTACCCTCTCCGCACATCCGGGCCGTCCAACAATGCAATGGATGGTCCGGATTGAAAGTGCCGTCCGGATTTAAAAAAAGTTAGAAAAGAAAATAAAAAGTGTGTTTCAATCCGAGCCGTCCGATGCATTTATGGACGGCTCGGATGTGCCGAGGGGGCACCACATCACCCATACCCTATTTGCACCCAAAATTTTCTCCAATTAAATGGCAAATATTTGCCCCAAAATCCACTGTCGGGCAATTAGCCCAAAGGAAAATGGTTAAAAAAAGAAGGTTAAAAGGTACTCCTATTGTTGTAGTCTACTATACTCCATTTCCAATTTGAGTCAGCTGTGCAGTGCAACCCCAAATCGATTTTCCCAATTGTCGCACTTTACTCCGAAGATGAAGCGCAAGAAATGGTCGGAGCTCGAAGAACAAACCCTACTCCAAAAATACTCCGACTTTCTCACCACCGGAACCCTAGCCAAACTCAAAACCCGTGAAAAAAAGTTCAAGCCAATCGCCGACGCCGTCAATGCCGTCCACCACCACCTAGACCCCCTCAACTTCCCCTTCAAGTGGTCCTGGCGCGACGTCTCTATCAAAGTCCAAAACATGCGCCACCAGTACTTGGGCGTCAAGCAGAAAATTAGGGCTCCTGACGGCGAGTCCTTCAACTGGACTGACGGCGTTAACCACTGGGAGAATTTCTTGAGGTATAAGGAGGTGTTTGGAGATGTGGAGATTGACGTGAAGGGGAAGAGAGAGAGTAGTAATGGGGTTGGTGATGATGATGATGTGTTTGGTGGTGATTTGTTTGGGTTAGGGTTTGAGGGGTATAGTGAGGATTTGGAGGAGGAAGGGGATGATGATGTTGGGGAGAGTTATAATGGGTTTTGTGATGAGAGAGAGGGAATTTTGGGGAAAAGGGTGAAGAAGGGATTATTGGGGTTGGTGGGTGGACAAGTATTGGAGTTGAGGGATGTGGTGTTGAGGAGGGAGGAGA